>SKCR01027237.1:0-83306 GCA_019454045.1 Zanthoxylum bungeanum | reverse complement strand
CATCAATGATGCGCTTGTAGACACAAGGTTCATCGATGTTCTACCCAAAATTATAAGACTTGATCTTAGTATCAAACGTTATGTTCCAAGATCTAGATGCTTTCTTAAGTCCATAAATGGACCTTTGCGACTTGCAAACTTTTTACTCTTAACCTTGGGTAATGAACCCATCTGGTTGTACCATATAGATACTCTCATCAAGATTTCCATTCAATAATGCAGTCTTGACGTCCATTTTCCAAATCTCATAGTCATAATATGCGGCAATGGAAAGAAGAATCTTGATGGATTTTAGCATGGCTACTGGCGAGAAAGTTTCTTCATAGTCAACTCTATTTTTTTGGGTATAACCATTTGCCACTAACCTAGCCTTGAAAGTATGTACTTTCCCATCTATTCTCTTTTTTCTCTTATAGATCCACTTGCGACCTATGGGTTTTACTCCATCAGGTTCGTCTATAAGTTCCCAGACTGAGTTAGAGTACATAGACTCAATCTCGAGGTTCATGGCTTTGAGCCATTCCTCTTTATCAGTATCTTTCATTGCACTATGATAGGTCAATGGATCATCTATACCATCATAAGATGAAATAACTTGCACCTCACCATTTCCTAAATAACGTTCAGGTTGTCTTACAACCATCCCACTACGTCTAGGTGGTATGGTATCTTGATAAACTTGCATCTGACTTTCAGATGTAGAAGGTGTTATGTCTTTGTCAATATTTAACAATGGTGTACTGGTCGTAATAATAAGTAACTCCTCAAGTAATACTTTACTTTGAGGTTTGAATTCTCTCATATAGTCCTCCTTAAGAAATGTAACATTTTTCGACACAAATACTTTATTATCTTCTGGACTATAAAAGAATCCACCTCTAGTTTCCTTAGGATAGCCTACAAATAGGCACACCTTTGAACATGGTTCCAACTTAGTAGTCTTGTTCTTTAGCACATGTACTGGACACCCCCATATGTGGAAATGTCGCAAACTAGCTTTACGACCATTCCACAACTCTAAGGGAGTCTTAGGAACAGACTTAGAAGGAACTACATTCAGGATATATATTACAGTTTGCAATGCATACCCCCAGAAAGAACTAGGTAGAGTGCTATAACTAAACATTGATCTCATCATGTCTAGTAGGGTTCGATTCTCCTTTCTGTAACATCGTTTTGTAGTGGTGTTCCAGGTGTTGTGAGCAATGAAACAATTCCATGCTCAACTAAGAATTCCTCAAAATTTCTATCAAGGTATTCACCTCCACGATCTGATCGTAGAATTTTGATGCTTTTACCTAACTGGTTATCAACCTCAGCATGATATTCTTTGAACTTTTCAAATGTATCTGACTTATGTTGCATCAGGTAAATATACCCATATTTGGAATAATTATCAATGAAAGTGACGAAATATTCATAACCACCTCGAGCCTTTACATTCATCGGTCCGCAAACGTCCGAATGTATTAGCTCAAGCAGTTCTTTGGCTCTTATCCTTTTTTTTCCAGTTAAAGGTCTCTTAGTCATTTTGCCTTCTAAATAGGATTCGCAGACATGTAAAGTACCAAGTTTTAACTGATTTAAAACTTTATTCTTAATTAGTCTATCTATCCAGTCAAGGTTAATTTAACCAAGTCTAAGGTGCCAAAGATAGGTATCATCTTGAGAAATCTTTTGCCGTTTAGTTTTAGATCTTTTAATCTTAAACATTTCAGTATTAAGCAGTGATTCATGCATTAACGGTCTTAATACATATAGAATACTCTCAGAGTTTCCTGTGCATATTTTTAATCCATTTCTATTAATAATAAATGATTTATTATCAAATGAAATAGAAAAATCATGTTCCATATGTTTTGTTACAGAAATCAAATTCCTGCGAAAACTAGGAATATAAAGCACATCATTTAAACAAATAACTATTATTAAAGTTTAATCTGGAAACTCGCACTGTTCTGGCTGAAATAACATCACATGTCCCAACTCTCATGGTAAAGCTACCTTCAGTAAGGTCTCTCCATGAGTCAAATAGCTGCAAAGAACAATAAACATGGTTAGTGGCATCAGAATCAATAATCCAAACGAATTTATCATCCTCCACTAAAAGAGACTCAATGACAAGTAAATCATATTTACTTGAGTTTTTCTTCTCTTTAAGCTCAGTAAGGTATTTTGGACAATTCCTTTTCCAATGCCCTTGTTGTTCACAATGGAAACATTTTCCTTTGGCATTGGTTCCTTTAGAGCTTTTGTTGTTTTTCTTTTTCATTGGTTTTGCCTTAGCCTTCCAATTGCCTTTATTCTTCTTCTTTGCAGATTTAGAAGATTTGGCAACATTTGCCTCGGCATTGGACCTACGAGAACCCATCATGACAGACTCGTAATTGGTGAGCTTATTTAGCAGTTCGGTCAACGTAAAAGTCAACTTATTCATAAAACAATTGCTTTTAAACTGCAGGAAACTCTTCGGAAGGGTTTCCATGATCATTGTCACCTGGATTTACACATTGATACGTGAACCATGGGTTTCAACCATATTAAGATGAGACATCATCCTTAACACATGATCTCGGACTGATGTCCCTTCCTTCATTCTAGCGGTCAATATAGAGACAATTGCCTCATGTTGTTGCCGGTCTGAAGATTGCCCAAACATGTTCTGTAATAATTGTATTATCAATGATGTTGTCGCCATAGGCTCATGCTGTGCAGCAAGAACCTCATACATGAATGCTATCAAATAGCTATGGGTTTTTTAATCGGCTTTAATTCAATTATTATAGGCATTATGTGCAGCTCTGCTAGCATTTGGTGCTGGCTCATGAGGAAATTCCTCCATTAGGACAAATTGAAGTTCTTCGCAGACCAAAATAGCATTCATGTCACTTTTCCATTTAACATAATTATCCCCGGTTAATTTTTCTTATTGTTTGAGAATTGAGATAATTGCTGATGCCATGGCTGGAAAATAATAAACGTGCATTCAATCATTCATTCATCACATATTTGAATTGTCAAACTTTTAGGCATAAAATTAAACATGATGCATAATCAATGTATAATGAATTAGAAACCTAAAAGAATTACTATGCCACAGTTATCTATCATCCCACAAATAAGTGCCGCCGTAGGGTAGGTCAAGTATTCACATGATAGATTAAGACATTCTCAATTGATTAATATATGTGAAATAACTCTTATTCCTATATCAATCAACTACCGTCATTTTGATCAATGAAGCTTTGATTAACAACTTAATCATTCCTTTGTGAGTGTGACCCATTATTTCAGAACCCTTGGACTTAACTAGTGAAGTACCGTCGTAGGGTAGGTCAAATCACCAAATACATCTAGAGTCCCTATCCTCTCGGAATCCAAACCTGATATTGACCCAATAAGGACACCATCCGTAGGGGGACAGGAACAAAGCTACCTCGAGGCGCCTATTGAATCTCACGTTTTTGGATAACAATGAAGATCGCGGGATATATAGTATACATACCCCTCTCACACTCACTATTTTGAAGTGTAAGGTTTCTATCTCACTAGTTTCTAATGTATTAAGATTATGCTCGGCTAAAACACAACCTAATTAATACTAGTGGATTATTAGTGATCTAACCAATTTTAAAACTTAAAATTTTATTCACTAATCCCGATTAGTCTCTACTAATTATTAATTTAATTAAACTAATTTAATCAAGTTTTTTAAGTGATATAATCCATTTTAACTTTTAAAACATTAGTCCACTTATAGGTTTTTAAAATTTAGAATTCAACGAATGGACTATATGTCTTTAAAGCATTTAATTGATTAAAGTACATTTTATATTCCAATGGTACGTGGAATTATATCCCGAGTGCAGACTAAATTACCATCCATTCGGAAGCAGCTATGGAATTTTATGTCCAGGTTTCCATCTGATATACTAAGGAAAATAATGTACTCATAAGGTCCATTTGTTCTTAAACTTGAATTCCCAATTTTTAAACCCTTAAACCAATTAATCTTATTAATTCGTTTGCATGCATCTCATATTGTAATTTAACTTTTAAATTTACAGAAAATCATATTTTATGACTAGAATATCATGTATGTCTACATGTTATGGCATGTGAAAATGAAAAAGTAGGCACCCTAGGCTATATGACATGTTAATAAACATTTAAAAACATACATATTCACCCAGGCTCGGGCGTCACGACGCCCAGAAAACCAGAACCTAAAAATGCATCAGGTCATGCGGGTGTCGTGACGCACGAATACCGGCTTCGCGACACTATATGATCCAGTAGCATAAAGGGTTTACTGGAATGTGCGGTGTCGCGACGCAAGTAGGTTGGCGTCGCGATGCACACCAGTTTTCCAGGGGCAGAATTTCAAAAATTCAACATATTACAAATTGCGTTAACTGGGCTCTTATTTTTCTATACTAATCTAATTAGTACAAAAATCTAAGGCATCCATTGGTCTTCAAATCATGCTCCATGGTGTATTATTGAGTTTTTCGCGGAATTTCTTCGTCATAAGTCATTCACGGCATCGGCGCCTCCAAGTTACAAAAAGGGTTAAAATTGAACTTATTACAATGGAAATGAACTTACAACACTTGAAAGAAAATGACCTTATGGTCTTACATTCCCAATACTAAAAACAAGAGCCGAAAAAATAACGATCAACGTAATACATTCATGACATGAATCAAAAACAACATTCATCATATGAACATTAAAACCATTCATCTCATGAATCTAATTGTGCCTACTCATCACAACATGTAAATTAATAATTTATATCGAATATAAATTTAAAACTTAAACTTAAAAGAGAAGGGTTAAGAAAACTTTTCAACCTTAATCTCTCGATGCCAATTGTAGGAAACGACTTTTCTTCAGTGCAGCGGAAGTTGCTATTGTGGGCACCGGCTCCGGTGTGGACCTTTAAAATTTTCGTTGCCTTCTCTTTTGTTGAAGTCGAACTCCACTAAACACTTGATGAATTTCCTTTGACATTCTACCGTAGAATCAACCACCCAATCTTCCGAGCTATATCTCGAAACCAATAAACTGAAATATGTGCTCCATTCACAAAGATCAACCTCTAAACTATTTATAGAAGTATCAAACTCTAAACTATTTAGAGAAATGATATTGTCACAAATTCTTTTAGAAAGATGAACTAGATCAATATATAACTCAAGTAGAATATTTATGCTTTAACAATTAATAAAAAAAAATCTTGATTTTCAAACTCTCTCACAACTTTTGTGTTGCTTGAATTTTCTCTCTAACTCTATTTTTTTTGTGTCATTGGTTTTTGTAAAATTCACTCTATTTATAGAGTGGAGAATGTAGAGAATTTATTCTTTCCAACTTCAACCACCAACATCCACTCACTTTTTCAATGGAAAAAACACTTGAGTGAAGTGTCAACCAAATCCTTTTGATAATGGAACAAGTTAGGTAATTAGGTTAAAATTAATTAACAAAAACTTGGTGGATGATTTGGCAAACCATTAAGGCTTGTCTTGATAATGCATTTACCATTATCAAATAATGATGTCATAATTATCTCATAATTATGCATTATAAATGATGATGTAATAATTATCTCATAATTATTAATGATGTAATAATTATCTTATAATTATTATTTGATTATCTCATAATCAAAAATATTAGAAAACATAATATTAAACTAATTTAATATTGTTTTCATTTGTGACAAAAAATATTATTAATCATATTAATAACATATAAATATAATGTGAGCATATTATTAGACAATCTAATTAGATTAGGTTTGCTATAGTTAATCGAGCTAGCAAGGGGACCAAATGGACCTACGGTTTGGAGCTCCAATAATTTCGAAATATTAATTAAACTCTTTTAATCAAATATTACGGATTATTAACTTTGCGTTATTCCACTAAAAACTCGAAGTTGAACTCTCATTACCGTAGATGGAAAAAATAAGCCGAACAACTTCAATATCCATCGATATAGTTATTACATATGGATATAACCCCTTCACGAATATCTCATAAATAGAGCTGAGTCATAAGTCTGTTAAACCCCTCTAAATATTTTGTTTCTTAAGTACCATTGATTCTATAATGAACAATTAATTCATAACAATTATGAATATAAAACTTTCTATTCGTAATAGAAAAGTTGAGCGCTCAAATCGTTCAAGTACCAGATCAATTCTTAAAAGAGATATTCTTATGCTTCTAGAAAGAATGAGTGAATTCCAAATCTTTGTAAAACGTTCCCAGTTACACACCAAACCATATCCCCAAAATACGTAGTTATTGGCCGGGAATGCAACACCAACCTCACCATAGTAAATCAAATGACATAGTCTGCCATGCATGAGTTCGTAGTACACTCAGGATTAAGATCCAATCCATATATGACCATCTAGTAGATAAAATGAATTTCTTTGGTTAATGGATATTAAAAAAATTCGTATTTATCTGAGTCCAGTTGATGAGCGGAAAATATATCAATATTTACCGCCCATTTAACTTAATATTTTGTTTAGTTTCTCGAGTTTGATGAACGTTTTGATGTGTTTTAGTTTATTTTGCAGATAAAATAATATCGGGTCTCAATAAAATCATTTAAGACGAAATATGGGTCAAATAAGGGCAATTATTGGACTTGATATTTTAATTTTGGAGATTGGAAACTTGAAAGGGCGTTTTAACGAAGTGCAGTTTTGGAAATTCCAATTTTGTGCATCTGTCGTATTTTGGGCATAACATTTTACTCCGATATCGGATTGAGCTGATTCAAGTTCCAGATTAAAGAAGACTCAAAGATCTACAATTTGAAAGACAAAATAATTTCGAATTCTGAAGATTTCATGACCGAAATTGATGAACCATCCAGAAGTGTGTCGTGTGTAATTATTAAAGTCATTTTCAATCATTTTCAAAGCAAAAATTAAATTAATAAATAAATTATAAAAATTATCAAATCACCACCAAACATGATAAGAAATTAGTGGAGCAATTAATAATGAATTTGGTGGAGTAATTAGTGGAGAAATTAATAATGGATTTGGTGGAGAATTTGATAGATGATTTGATGGAGGCAAAATTTTGTTTATAAATATCAAGCCATTTCATTTGTAAAATTCATACTTTCTTCTTTGAAATTCCTAATGAATAAATAAGAAGATTGTATCTTGTTTGTTTATTTACAGCTTCCAGTAATTAATTTCCGCTTTCGCACTTTCTTTTTTTTACTTTTCAGTTTTTACTTTCCGCAATTTACTTTTACGCACAAACCTTTTCTTTCTTTACTTTTGCAGTTTTTATTTTCAAGCAATGAGGAGGTAACTCCTCCTTGCTGGGGTAAAAGGTAAAGATTTTATTATTGCTATCTAGATTAATCTCCCTTAAATATAAAATATAAACTATTTAAAACCTGACTTAATGAGGATACCGCTATATTGGCCGGTTGGAAATTAATTATAAATTGGTTTTAACCTGACTAAGTATGGATACCGCCTGGTTGGTCGGTTGGTAATTAATTATTAATTTGACTTAATCATGATATCGCCTATATGGCTGGTTGGTAATTATCACGCAAAGTTAATATATTATATTAAGGGAGATATCTAAAATAGTAGTAATAAAAGTTGATCCTCTAACCACATCATTTTCTTTTATTGTACTTTTACTTTATTTAATTTCAGAAATTTACTTTTCAGCAATTTACTTTTTTTTTTTACTTTTTACTTTTACTTTTTTTTTTTACTTTTCAGTATTTAATTTTCAGTATTTTACTTTATGTCTTTTATTTTATTTAAATTTTTACTACCCGTAAATATATGTCGTAACTAAGCCAGTTATCTGAGGTTGTGATGAAATCCAATATCACCGGTTTATAAGGGGTTAGATTATAGCTTGGGTAATATAAAAATTTATTTATTGAGTCTTAATCTTAATGTTTTTTCATTAACTGACCATTAATAAAATTAAACTGGGAAACTTAAAATGAACTAGACATAGGGATTTTAAGTTTAAGACCTTAGACTCAATAGTCCACGATCTTTCTTGAGGATAGATAACCCTTTAATAGATTTCCTTACAGGATATACATATATATCTGTCGGGCGGGGGTAACCATAATTGGAACTTAAACTTAATGAATCCAGATAATTTGGTTGACATAGACATATGATTCAATTGGGTTAAACTGAGTATTTGTGTCTGACCATCGACAGAGGCTTACACATAATTTAGTGTTCCAGGTTAATAAATCAATATATTACCCAACTTTAAGATAACCACTTCATCTTTAAAATGATATTGGAAGAAATCACAACCCTAGATAGTTTTTAATAGTGAATTTTCTTAAACCTACTTTCGAACAATTTTATTTACTTATTTTTAAATTTAGAATCGTCACCTTTTCAAATCTATCAAACAACCTGTTAGATACTAGTAATAATTTGACCTCATAAAATTAATAGCTTAGGTATTAAGTTCTCGTGGGATCGATACTTTTTATACTACTTGAACGATACGTGCGCTTGCGTTATACGCGTGTGTTTACGCCGGTCAAGTTTTTGGCGCCGTTGCCGGGGACTTATTTATCTTTTACTATTAGTTTAGGGGTTAGATACCTTTACTTGTATCTAATTTCTTTTTACTTATTGTTTTTGTTTTTTTGTGTTTCAGGTTCTCAGAAACTACATGAGACGAACCATAATCTTTAAACTCCGACCGCTTGACCCAGAAATTGAAAGAACCATCAGACAGTTGAGAAGGGAAAGACGAGAAGGCCAAGAAGCTTTAGTCAACATAGAACCTGAACCTTTGAACGTTGCACCACCAATTCCCATTCGAGACAGAACTATTCCGGTGGTTGACAGACTCATTTCCTGTATTGTACTTCCTTTCTTACCAGCAAATGCAGGTGACATCAAAACATTCATCCAGATGATTCAGCAGTCAGTACAGTTTGGGGGCAATGCAACTGAAGATCCCAAAGCCCACATCAGCAACTTCCTGGAAGTTTGCGGCACTTTCAATTACAACTGAGAGGCTGAAGAAGCAATGAGACTGCGTGTTTTTCCATACTCCTTGAAGGACAGAGCTAAAGCTTGGCTACATTCACTACCAGCAGGTTCTATCACAACTTGGAACACTTTAGCCACCAAATTTTTGCAAAGTACTTTCACCAGCCAGAACCGGAAAGCTGAGGAATGACATCACATCCTTTGTGCAACAAGACTCAGAAACTCTCTACGAAGCTTGGGAAAGGTACAAAGATTTACTCCGGAAATGTCCTCACCATGAGATTCCAAAATGGCTTCAAGTCCAAACATTCTATAATGAACTTTCTCGAATAATGAGAACCACAATCGATGTTGTGGCTGGAGGAGCTTTAATGGCAAAATGAGAAGATCAAGCCTGAGACCTAATCGAAGAAATGGCCAACAACAATTCCTTGTGGCCAGAAAGGAGCATGATCCAAAGAATTGCAGGAATTTATGAAAGTGGGGCCAATACAGCAGTCAACACCAAGCTACATCAGATATGAAAATTCATGGAGACTCTTACCACTGGATCCACAAGTTCACCATATGAAGGAGCACCAGAGTCGAACCAACTTGAAGAAACGGTGAATTTTGTCAATAATTTCAACAGACAGTGGAACAATCCATATTCCAACACCTACAACCCAGGGTGGAGGAATCATCCTAATTTATCATGGAGCAACAATTCAGGCCAACAACAGAACTATCCACCACCTGGATTCCAACAATAGAACAAAAGCCAGAAGCATGCAAATGAACCAGGAATAACAGAAGTGTTGACCCACTTGAAAAAGATAGAAGCAAAACACGACTCTCAAGCAGCAAGATATGATACTATGTTTCAATCTCAAGCAGCAAGATATGATGCTATGTTTCAATCCCAAACAACATTAATTCTCGGTCAATCTGCTTCTATTAAAGCACTGGAGAATCAAATTGGACAACTGGCAAATGCTCAGAGTTACAGACTGCCAGATACCATTCCTAGCAACACAGAGCCAAATCCAAGAAACATGGGGAAGGAATAATGTCATGCCATCATGTTAAAAAGCGGTAATGAAATCAACAAAGATGTTGGAGCCAAAACAGCTGCTGAGGAAGTTCCAAAAGAAACAAAGCAACAGATGGAGGAAAAAGAAGCAAAGGAAAAAGAACAAATCATTCCACCTCCACATTTTCCTCAACGTCTTCAGAAGAACAAATTGGACAAACAGTTTTCTCGGTTCCTGGAGATCTTCAAAAAGCTGCATATCAACATTCCATTTGCAGAAGCGTTGGAACAAATGCCCAGCTATGCCAAATTCATGAAAGACATTCTTTCACGAAATCGGAGACTGGGAGATTACGAGACAGTAGCATTATCAGAAGAATGCAGCGCTATCATTCAGTGGAAACTTCCCCCAAAGTTAAAATATCCTGGTAGTTTCACTGTTCATTGCACCATAAGAGAATATGACTTCGGTAAGGCTCTGTGTGATTTAGGTGCTAGTGTTAACTTGATGCCTTTTTCTATTTTTAGGAAATTACAGATTGGAGAAACAATGCCAACTTCAGTCTCACTACAACTTGCTGATCGAACGCTCGTATTTTCGAGAGGTGTAGTTGAAGATGTGCTGGTCAAGGTTGACAAATTCATCTTCCCCGCAGATTTTATTGTCCTTGATATGAAGGAAGACGCAGACGTGCCAATCATCTTCGGGAGACCATTCTTGGCTACAGGTCGAACCATTATTGATGTACAAAAAGGAGAATTAACCATGAGGGTACATGACCAAGAAGTAACATTCAATGTTTTCAAGGCCATGAATTTCCCAGATGATGAAAAGAATGAGGAATGTTTCAAACTTGATGTGATACACAGTACCATTCAGAACTCCAATGCAATGCAAAGTTCTACTGACAAACTTAAAACATGTCAATTGCCTGTGGAGCCTAAAGATAAAGCATCTTTTGCACTGAAAGAGCCAATTCTTGCTCTACAAGCAACATAAGAGAAAAAGTTCCACCAGCTCAACAAATTGGAGGAATTTCACAATCAGCCTTTTGAGGATGCCAAATTGTACAAAGAAAAGGGCAAGAAAAGACATGATGAAAAGTTAGTGCGCATACAACTGGAACCAGTGCATAAGGTACTGTTAAACAAATCAAGGGTGAAATTCTTCCCATGGAAGCCAAAATCACGGTGGTCAGGTCCATTTGTGATCACCAAAGTTTTACCAGATAGAGTCTTTGAGATACATGATCCTGACTCCAACAAAACTTTCAAGGTTAACAACAAGCGTGTCAAGCACTACTGGGGAGAATCATTTGAGCGACAAAAAGAAAGTGTTACACTTTCAGATCCAGCTTAACGTTCGAGAAGTCAAGTCTGGCTGACGACTTTAAACTTAGCGCGAGCGGGGAGGCAACCCATGCAATTTGTGTATATATTGTGATCTGGTGTGTTTTATTTTTGTGTGTTTAGTTTTTTGCAGATTAATTCATTTCAAGATGGAAGAAGCTCTCGCAAATCTTCACAATCAATTTCCTTTTCTCCCTCAAAAATCTCTGATGAAAGTATACAAAGCTCGCTTGGAACGGATGAGATTATTGATGATCAAAGGTATTCCTACTGACATTCGTTGGATTATTGAAGCACGGGTCCGATTGGTAGGTGAGTCTTCTGACTCTTTTATTTCACATCTGCCTGGTTTTGGAAGAAGCACCTATGGAAAGAAACGTAGAGCTAAGCAAATGAGTGTTTGTTATAAATGTGCACTCTGGAATTGCAATACTCATTGTCGTTCTTTAGGAATGATGTCTGATAATCGCGAAGACAAAATTAAATTCATTAGGGATGGCTTGAGTAAGGAGTCTTTAGATGATATATCTTCGACTCTTGAGATGCATCCCAGTGGATATGTTCACATAGCCTTTCGCAAATTACATACACAATTTCAAAAAGAAAGACAACTGTTAAGTCTCGGGAATCTGACTCAAAAAGACCATGTTTGCCAATTTATAAGAAAATTGGATGGGAAGCTTGTCCCCGACGCATAGACGTCAATCAAGCTGTTACTTTTCTTGTGAATATTATATCTCTTTGTCTTTTCCTAATAATTGTAATTTGTTTTGTTGTTTTCTTTTATTTTCTCCGACAGGATCTAGACCTTTTTGACTATCACGATATTATTTCACTACTAATCGTCCTCTGGAAGATACTTGTGCTATTTTTACTCACCCTTTTCAGGTACTATAAATTCAGCCCGTCATTGCACTTTTGAAGGCATCCAGAGTTGAGAAAGAAATACATAAAAAAATGGAAGCCACTTCAAGAAGACGAATTGAGAACATCTGTGTGTTTTGCGGTAGTAGTGTTGGTAATAAACCACAATACGTAGAAGCATCATAGGAATTGGGTCGAGTCTTAGCTGCAAGGAATATGCACTTAATATATGGCGGAGGAAATCTTGGACTAATGGGGATCGTTTCAAAGGCCGTACAGGAAGGAGACAGTCACGTTTTGGGAATCATTCCAAAACCCTTGGCATAAGCAAATCTTATTGAACCATCAAACGGAGAGGAACTGATCGTGCCAGGTATGTCTGAACGACTAGTGGAAATGATTAACCGTGCTGATGCTTTTATTGCTTTGCCAGGTGGCTTGGGCACATTAAAGGAAATTTTTATAGTACTATCTTGGGCAAACCTGAACATACACCAGAAACTAATTGGACTGCTCAACGTTGATGGATTTTATGATTTTCTTTGTGTGTTTCTTGATGATGCTCGGAGAAATGGGTTCGTGTCGAAACCTTTGAAAGAACTCATTTTTACTACCAGAACTGCTCCGAATCTAATAGATCAACTCATAACCTAGGAACCACGAGTTGACCCTATCCTTTCAAAGATAAATTGGTCCGAGGACGATCGTGGTAAGAGGCGTAGGATTAATCTGGATCTTAACCTTTAATTTCCTGTAGAATTTCAGCTAACCTGGTATTATCTTCTAAACTCTTCTTCTACCGTTTAAGACATTGGGGACAATGTCTCATTTAGGTTTGGGGGAGGGAATTAGTTGATTAATATCTTTTTTTTTAGTTGTGTGTTGTTTTTATTTGCTAGTCCAAAATTTTTCGAAAAATACAAAAAAAAAATTTGAAAAATTTGAAAAAATTACAAAAATATTTTGTGTTTTTGTTTTGACTAAAAAGGTGAAATTGGTAAGAGATAGCTGAGTAAAGAGTTTCCACTCCTGAGACGTATCTCAAACCTATTTCGAAACAAATTAATTTTTGTTTATTTCCTTTTGAATTATCAATATTTACCGCCCATTTAACTTAATATTTTGTTTAGTTTCTCGGGTTTGATGAACGTTTTGATGTGTTTTAGTTTATTTTGCAGATAAAATAATATCGAGTCTCAATAAAATCATTTAGGATGAAATATGGGTCAAATGAGGGAAATTATTGGACTTGATATTTTAATTTTGGAGATTGGAAACTTGAAAGGGCGTTTTAACAAAGTGCAGTTTTGGAAATTCCAGTTTTGTGCATCTGTCGTATTTTGGGCATAACATTTTACTCCAATATCGGATTGAGCTGATTCAAGTTCTAGATTAAAGAAGACTCAAATATCTACAACTTTGAAAGATAAAATAATTTCGAATTCTGAAGATTTCATGACCGAAATTGATGAACCATGCAGAAGTGTGTTGTGTGTAATTATTAAAGTCATTTTCAATCATTTTCAAAGTAAAAATTAAATTAATAAATAAATTATAAAAATTATCAAATCACCACCAAACATGATAAGAAATTAGTGGAGTAATTAATAATAGATTTGGTGGAGTAATTAGTGGAGAAAGTAATAATGGATTTGGTGGAGAATTTGATAGATGATTTGATGGAGGCAAAATTTTACCTATAAATACCAAGCCATTTCATTTGTAAAATTCATACTTTCTTCTTTGAAATTCCTAATGAATAAATAAGAAGATTGTATCTTATTTGTTTATTTACAGCTTCCAGTAATTAATTTCCGCTTTCACACTTTCTTTTCTTTACTTTTCAGTTCTTACTTTCCGCAATTTACTTTTACGCACAAACCTTTTCTTTCTTTACTTTTGCAGTTTTTATTTTTCAAGCAATGATGAGGTAACTCCCCCTTGCTGGGGTAAAAGGTAAAGATTTTATTATTACTATCTAGATTAATCTCCCTTAAATATAAAATATAAACTATTTAAAACATGACTTAATGAGGATACCGCTATATTGGCCGGTTGGAAATTAATTATAAATTGGTTTTAACCTGACTAAGTATGGATACCGCCTGGTTGGTCGGTTGGTAATTAATTATTAATTTGACTTAATCAGGATACCGCCTATATGGCTGGTTGGTAATTATCACGCAAAATTAATATATTATATTAAGGGAGATATCTAAAATAGTAGTAATAAAAGTTGATCCTCTAACCACAACATTTTCTTTTATTGTACTTTTACTTTATTTAATTTCAGAAATTTACTTTTCAGCAATTTACTTTCAGTAATTTACTTTTTTTTTTTTTAATTTTTACTTTTTTTTTACTTTTCAGCAATTTACTTTTCAGTATTTAATTTTCAGTATTTTACTTTATGTCTTTTATTTTATTTAAATTTTTACTACCCGTAAATATGTGTCGTAACTAAGCCAGTTATCTGAGGTTGTGATGAAATCCAATATCACCGGTTTATAAGGGGTTAGATTATAGCTTGGGTAATATAAAAATTTATTTATTGAGTCTTAATCTTAATGTTTTTTCATTAACTGGCCATTAATAAAATTGAACTGGGAAACTTAAAATGAACTAGACATAGGGATTTTAAGTTTAAGACCTTAGACTCAATAGTCCACGATCTTCCTTGAGGATAGATAACTCTTTAATAGATTTCCTTACAGGATAGACATATACCTGTCGGGCGGTGGTAACCATAATTGGAACTTAAACTTAATGAATCCAGATAATTTGGTTGACATAGACATATAGTTCAATTGGGTTAAACTGAGTATTTGTGTCTGACAATCGACAGAGGCTTACACATAATTTAGTGTTCCAGGTTAATAAATCAATATATTACCCAACTTTAAGATAACCACTTCATCTTTAAAATGATATTGGAAGAAATCACAACCCTATATAGTTTTTAATAGTGAATTTTCTTAAACCTATTTTCGAACAATTTTATTTACTTATTTTTAAATTTAGAATCGTCACATTTTCAAATCTATCAAACAACCTGTTAGATACTAGTAATCATTTGACCTCATAAAATTAATAGCTTAGGTATTAAGTCCTCGTGGTATCGATACTTTTTATACTACTTGAACGATACGTGCGCTTGCGTTATACGCGTGTGTTTACGCCGGTCACCAGTCCTATATGATCTCATCATACAAGGTGCCTCCATTCCCATGTCACTACGTGAACGATCCCAGATCAAGGTCATCATACAAGTATAGAATAGACCACAGCTATAGATAAACCATAAACAAAGTACCATCTTTGTTTGCTCTCTATGGACTATTTAGATTACTAACTTCAGACTTAAATCCTCTTGTGCATCATACATACACTAATTCTGAAAGTACAAGAGTAATCAAGGTAGACAAAACAATTGGATAATATGCGATATAAATCAAACAACTTTGATAAATGAATAATGCGTTTATTATTACAATGATCAATTCTGTTTTTAATACATGAAGCTCTAGGGCATATATCCCAACATTACTTCATTTACCAATCTTACATACTCAATTTATCCATAGCTTATCATCACATATAAATACGAAAATGTGTACCAATACTTATACATATACTTGTACATATACTTATACATATACTTATACATATACTTATATATATGTTATTACTGATTCATGAATTTTCATACATTCATACATACATATAAACATTAAGCTCATTTCATGTCTCACTTCTTATCATATCAATGACAAAGATCCATACTTGTGGTAGTCGATTATTCTAACCATACGTAATCTCGAACTTTGTTCTCAAGAATATCCCTTAAATATACTCTTTTAACCTAACATGTCAATCATATATATATATATATACACACACACACAAATGTATAACCAAAATATTAATTCACCAACCTAAAGTTCCCATCGCATGGTTACTTACCTGGCTTCGTGAGCACTCCAGGTCCCAGTCAAGTCTGCAAAAAAAAAAATGGCGAAACATCGTTAGAATCGCAACTTATGAAATTCTCGACTTAACTTTGACAAAGTTCCGGATCTTTCCTGGATAACCAAATCGAGTCTGATTTCAATTTTTTCAGTTCCAGTAATCTTATAACATCATTATAAACTAACCCAAGTCATCAATTAACTTAAATTTTTGGTTTACGTATTTTTGGAAAATCTTCCGAAAAAGTTTCCGCAAACGCTACAGAAAGGTCTCGAACCCTCCGAACCTACCCGGATTTATCCAAACATGTTTGTAATATCATATATAACTCATAACTATCGTTAAAATCAAAACACATCATTATATACAAAAATTCACTTTTATCAAAAACTTGCATATGCTATCGGATTGACCAAACTCGTTCCGTTTTCACTCGGATTCTACCAAATGCTCACAGTCAATATACTAATACTCAAACAATTCATTTTATATCATTACGCTACTCAACGAAGCTACTGGATACATTTGAAATTAGCGACTTTTTACTGTGAGGTCTTACCAAGATTTCGAGGGCATATATAGACTCCAAACGATCCCACGAATGCACTGAAATCTATGGAATTTCAATCGGAGCTACTGTTCACCGTGGGTTACTATTCATTCGAATCTTCCTCCCTCATTTCGCGTGCAATCGAGCACGAATCAGAAATATCATCACTCTCATCTTGTAGTACTTTCTGAGAGCTTCGATTTGGCGGGTGACTCGGGCCGTGAAACGAAGCGACGAGCCGGGATCGAGAAACCCACATGAGTGCCTATTTCTCTCTCTTTCTTGCCGTCGGTGGCAATCTGGGGCCGCCACCGGCCACCTTCAGACGGGGGGTGGATGGACGCACCCCCTGGGCCATCGGTCGGCCGACGAGCCATAACCGAGAATGCCATTTTCTTAGGGGAAATGGGGTCGACTGAGAGCTTTGGAAAGCTTATGCAGTTTTTACAATTAAGAGAAACTTGAGGGTATTTATAGGTAAATTTCCAAAAATTACAATATGACCCCCGAAAATTGCAGTTAGGTCTCTGTCATGGGGTCTTCTCGAAAATTCGTATTTTTGAATTCTGATGCACATTTCGAAAAGTATTCAACATGAAAATTGTTCGTCTCGGAAAAAAGGGTCAGATGGTTTAAGAATCAGCTCAATCAGAGTTCGTTTTCTATTTTTATAGCCGAGACAAGATATTTTTACACCTATAATGATAAAAATAGAAATTATGTAGCCGATTATCGAAACCACGCGTTTTCCAACGTGATGAAGCTTCACTTTAAAATATTCCGATCTATTTTCCCACACATAAACTCTTATTTTCGAATGATATCCCGTTTCAAATCCTTAACTTTAATTCGGAAACCTTCAAGGTATGTATTACTCCATCTCATCTCAATTTTTATGTAAATCAATTTGGACCTAAAGTTCTAAGGATTATTGTACAATGCATTGTAAATCAATTATGAGATAAACTTATTAATATTAAGAAAGTGATAGAAATCACTTATAGATACTACGATGCTATAAGTTGATGTCATTGAAAGATAATAGTGATACATATATCCGTAAACGCTTGAAGCGTAACAAATCAAATGTGAAATGATGAAATTCTTAGGAAGACATAAATTAAAATTGTGAAATAACTTGGTGCTTCTGAAGAGACCATTTCTGCATAATGTAACATGATATTTAAGCGATATAAAATATTTGAATAGATTGCCCTTGGAGAGGCATATATACCAATAAGTAAATCTTGAAGAGGTATATGGTGATGATTAGGGGTGGGCGCGGTTCGGTTTTTGCTAAAACCCAAACCAAATCATATTTTACGGTCCGGATTTTTTACCTCTCAAACCAAACCATTAAATAACGGTTTGCTTCGGATTGAATTAAGTTAAGGAGAAAGCAAAATTTTCTAACTTAAAAATAAGCTTGACTGACTTTGAGGGGCAAAATGGTCATTTGTGTAATTTAATCTAATTAAATAATAATAAACTTAAGTAAAAAAATATAATTTGTGAACTTTAAGCTTAATAAAATCATGCCACATGTAATCAATAATAATCAAACATATTACATAATATTTATGTAATATTGAAATAATTTAATTATCTAGATACTTACATTTAAATGCCTAAATAACTAATTAAAGCGATTATTATTATATATTTATTTTTATTTACATTAAATAAAAAATACATATATTAATGGCATGTGTCAAAATCTTATTTGATAATTAATTAATATGTATCAAATCAAATTTTATATCAAATACAAATACACATTAATTATTAATTGACCGAAATGCGTCTAATGCATGTATTGTCGTTTAACCATTTAAACGATTCGAATTAACTCATTTAATCCGGTTAAGTATTATGATTAATATATATTATTCATAATGTGTTGCCCAAGTGCTCAACGAGTACATTTCATATTGTGGGACTCTCTAAGTTTAGGTTTATCCGTCACAGAATCCAATTTCGTGTCCATAATTTACCCACTCATGAATTATAACGACCACATATAATCTCACTAAACTATGCAAGTCGAGGTCATTGGATACGTATAATCTCTTCGTCATAGGCTATCAATATTATACCATAGATATATAAAAGAACTTCAAATCCCTAAGGTATAATATAATCGACTTTTAAATTTGTGATCTCTAAATAACACTCGGAACTCACTTCCGAAGTATACCACAACCATGGATTTACTAGATCTTAAATACGTATATGATACATATGCCATGTACACAAGACCGACGGTATCATGAGCATCAGTCCACACCAAATAAATAGGAGGAGGTCTGACCTAAATAGATCAGCGACGTGACTGCCATCAAAGTATGAAGGATATCTCATATATCCAGAGTGGTATCTCAAGTCGAAGGACCACTATGCTTCTCGACTCGAGAAGATTTCTATTGACGTTGGTGTACCATCTATTAGGAAATCTTCAGTGAGTCGTTCAGTGTTTATCAAATAAACACATACACGTCTATACGAGTCTCCCAAGACTTATGGTTCATTGGGATAAACCATCGGACCAAGTCTCGATATACGACATATAGTGGTTTCAGTGGATTTTACTAGCTGACCCGTATTAGTAAATCTTGACCAGGAACTTTATTTGAGAATATACAACTTATAGTGACGCTTCCGAATGTCAATTGCAAATTACGTTGTAACTGCGTACTTCATTGTAAATCATAAGGTCTTTGTCTAATATATACATATCCCTAAATCATATTTAGTTTCTATCTAATCGTAATTAGATTGAATAAGTATATAAAAATAAGAGATGCTACCATTACATCAGTAATGTTATGGAAAAAAGGTATTATTTGTATTTACGAATCGGACATAAATACGATCGGGATTGGCACTTCGAGCACCAACACTAATAATTTGTTATTACATTAATACATGTTTAAATATATATATATATAATATATATATACACACACTATTAGTTAGTATGAGAAATATGTCAGATAAGTGAATGATTGACTCTCTCACATGGGAAATAGCCTACATTACTTCGTGATAAGAGGATATGATATAAATTTTTAAGTTTATTATATGAGTGATAATTTAGAAGTGCTCACTAATTAGGCATATGGGGGGACGGCGACACATAACGCCCCCATGCGTCAAGTTTTCTGCAGTACTAGAGATTTATACATAAAGTATTTTAGAGAAAGGTTTTCTTGAGTATAAAAGGAAAAAAAAAACAGTTTTCAATCAAGGATTTTCAGAAGCATTTTAAGACTGAATGATTTTAAACAGATATACTGATTCAGTTTCTTGATTTTGTAGCTCCACTCACTGAGTTCCATAGGATTCACCCCACCATTTCCCAGTTCTTTTGTAGGATTCGTCTTTTGGTGAGCCACGTGCTACTTTTGGAGACCCAGCTCGAGTACAAGTGTTACGCTGCAGTCACTAGTCATGAGTTCCATGTTCCAGATCTATATTAATCTAGAATGTAGTTCTCTCGGATGTCAATTTTGTTAGGGTTGGTGCTCTAAATGTCAATTTTATTATGTATTTCCTTGTAAATACTAATATAACATTTTATTATGAATAAAATGAACAGTTTCTTTTATATAACTTCTTCTTTAATATGGTAAAGACTTAACAGACCTTAGAATGATTAGTTATGATATTGTTGCAAAAGCTTCGCAATTGATATTGAGTTATGTAATGACGTTGTCATTCTTAGAAAGTTTCCGGTCAATGTTTACACTACTTGGTCAGTAAAGTAAACCCGTTGAGACTTGTACATGTCGTATATTGGAATCTTAGATTCTGATGGTTTTTCAGTGAACCGTGAGTCTTGGAGACTCGCATAGACATGTAGGTGTTTATAGCGGATAAATACTGAACGACTCACCGAAGATTCTTAATAGATGGTACACCAACGTCAATAAGAATCTTCTCGGGTTGAGTGAGCATAGTGATTCTTTGACTTGAGATGCCATTGGGATCTATGAGTTATCCTCCACACTTAGATGACAGTCACGTCACCAATCTATTTAGATCTGACCTCCGTCTATTCGTTGGGTGTGGACTGATGCTCAGGATATCCTGTGTGTATCAATAAAGGATCTGTCAGCTCTGTGTACAGAGCATATGTATTCAATATGGAATTAGCAATCTGTTAAATCCATGGGCCTGTGGTACACTGTAGAAATCAGTTCTAAGTGTTATTAAGGGATTGCTAATAGAAACATCGATGTGATTATATTTATAGAGATTTGACGTTTGTATCTAAATCTTTGGAAGAATCCGGATACATGTGACGGAGAGATTATACGTATGCAGTGACCTCGACATGTATGATTCAGAGAGTTTATCCGTGTTCGTCATAATTTACGGTTGGATGAATTATTGACACGAAATTTGATTTCGTGACGGATATGCCTGAATCTAGAGAGTCTCATTAATGAAATATACTCGTAGAGCACAAGGGTAACTGTTATGAATAATACTTATTATTTATAACTCGTTTAACGGTTAAACGAAAATACATGTAATCGGGACCTAACGGTCATTTTCAAATTAATGTGTATTTGTATTTAATATCTGATATTATTAAATACACATTAATTAAATATCAAATTGTGATATTTGACATATATCATTAATATATGTATTTGAGATATTTAATGTAAATGTAATACATATATTTAAGATATTTATATTTAATTTTTTAATTGTTAAATAATTAAACTAATTAATAAAATAAATATCTTTTGTAATGATTTTACTTTTAAATGGCTTGATACCATTAGTCCATTTGTTTGTTTACTTTATTAAAGCTAATTGTCAACTTTATTAAAGCAAAACATGTACCAATGGAAATTGAACAAAATTTAAGTAACTGTTATTTATTTTTTTGTCATCAAATTCGGCCAAAGGGAAGTTTGATATACAAAAATTGTTTTGTTTCATTTTTTCATATTTAGACAAATTACACAAATATTTACTAAGTTAAAATTGAGAGAAAAGTGAAGAACCAAAGGAGAAAAAGCTTAAAAACTTGGAGTTTTGTAAGTTTTTTCAACATTCTTCAACTTAGAAATTGTTTCTATGATTTTATACTTCAACTTGTGTAGTTTAGAATTTTCTCTAATGTTTAATTATGTGAATTATTGTGTTGGAAATTTGTTTGAAGGAGTTTAGCATGTATGATTAATTAATAAGCTTGTTAAGTGTAATTAAGCTTATTAGATTAATTAATAATCAAAGTTGTCATTCTAGAGTTGCTTAGCCATTCATAATTACCATAGAATTGTTCTTGAGTTGTTTCATGATGGTGAAACTTGATTGGTGTGGTATTAGATTGATTAAAGTGTTGAATTAAATCAATTTAATGTAAATTGTGCAATTGGAGTAATTTATAAAATTAGGGTTCCAAACCTAATCCAATTTTGGGGATTTTCATATATTTGATGTAATTTGATGTATATATGATGTATATTAAATTTGGGATTGATTGAGTTTGATCTTGACATGTTTTGAACATTTGGGGACAAATCACAATTAATGAAAATTTTGGGTTGTGTTCAGCAATTCTGGAAAAATTAGGGATTTATGTTACAAATTGTATTTTTCATGTATTAGACATGTATAAATCATTTTGGGATTGATTTAGAATCAATTAAATATGTATTTGACTATTTAAGGACCAAAATGAATAAATTGCAAAACTTTGGGGCAATTCGATAATTATAAGAAATTTGATTTCTTGGGTTAAAATTTCATATTTTAAGTATTGGGTAAATAAATAAATAAGTTTATTTAATTGTTCCAAGAAAAATTTCTGAAATCGGAAAAATCTGTTTTCCACATTCCGCTGCGCTAACCCTGTAATTCCGTATAAAACCACAACAAAATTGGTATCAGAGCGAGTCTGTTCTAGACACCCGATATGTGATTATGCCTTAAAAATTCAATGTTTAATTTATTCTTGACTTTATGCATGCATATGTTTATTTAATTTGATTAAATAAAGTAAAAACATCTTTTGTGGAAAAATCCATATTTGAAAATAAGGTTTTTTTTTTTTAATTTAATGTGTATTTGATGCATATTAATTGGTATGTCTTGTCAATACTGCTTATCGATAAATTTTCTGTGACTATATCTGAGAATGTGCCAAAGCTGTGAGGATATGGCTGGTTGAAATTTAGCTGTACCAGATATATTTGATATTAGGTGAATTCAAGCGAAAGCGGAATCCTGAACGTGCCAAAGCTGTCAGGGTTTCGCAAGTATCTTGAATTTATCATTGACAAGTTTAACCTTGGTACGCCTCATTGTAAACGTATCAAAGCTGTCACAACGAGAAAATAACAGGACCAAAAACCCAGAAGTCATTATTGAGTGATTGACAATGAGTTGTCTACCTAATGAATATTCGTAGGCGAGAACGTGCCAAAGCTGTGAGCTGACATATATTCATGGGGTCCATCTTTCACTATTATGTTATGATTTGATTATCGCATGTTTTGTATTCTGTTTGGGGATTACAGTTTTGCATGAAATAGTGGGTGAGACATTTTTAGATTAAAAATTCATGATCTAGTTAATGATTTATGATATAATATGAAACTGTTTTATCTTTTATCTGCTTATCTGCGTACCGTTGATTCGCGGTCTATTTGATAGATTTGCGATGGCGGCACCTCCAACCAATCCTTTAGCTCGTATGCTTGATAAGAATAAGCTAAAAAGCGCTGAAAATTTTACGGATTGAGATATGGATTTGAGGATTGTCCTCAATTCCGAGAAGCTGTGATACATTTTGGAAGGTCCATTACCGCTTGTTATATCTCCAGATGCATCTCCTGAAGAACATGAGACTTTCCAGAGATGTAAGGATGATGATTTAAGGGTTAAATCATTCATTCTGAGTTCTCTTTCTTCTAACCTTAAGAAGACTTATTTTGAGATGCATGATGCATATATCATGATGACACAACTTCGTGAGTCGTTCATGAACCAGGAACAAGTCGTGGTTCAAAGATTTTCGATGGAACTGTTCCATTCTAAACTTAATGAGGGGCAGGCTATGAGCCCGCATGTGCTTCATTTTGATAGATTTGATCGAGCAATCGAGGCACCAAGATTTCCCTCTCAATGAAACTTTGGGTCGTAGTGTCATTCTCGGTTCGCTCTCGGCGTCATATCGCTAGTTCGTCATGTACTTCAACACGAATGAGATTCACTGCTTTTACCGTGAGTTGCATATGATGCTTCTCACAGCAGAGGAAGATTTAAGGAAGAGAGTTCCGACTCGCCTTCCGAAACCCATTTCACTTTCCCCTTTTCCCAATCTAAGTCGAAGGGGAAAAATACAAAAGGAAAGAAAAATAAGGGTTTCAATGTTCCTCCGCAGGCTAGGGTAGCGAAGCCCAAGAGAGCTTATGAAGATAAGTGCCACAACTGCCAGAAAATTGGGCACTGGAAAATAAACTGCCCTGACTATCTCGCACAAATAAGGAAGGAAAGAGCATCGGCAACATGTACTTTTATTTTTCCTATTATTGATATCTCATTAGGTTGTAAAGCTATGACATCTAATTGGATTTTAGATTCTGCTTGTCCTATTCACATTTACAATATGTTGCAGGTGCTGACGGGAAGTAGACGACTGAAATCTGGGGAGATGCAGTTGCGATTCGAGAGTGGCGACTCTCTGGATGCGGTTGCAATGGGCATATGCGAGATTCTCTTACCCAGTGGGAGACTTTTGTTAAATGAATGCTTTTTTGTGCCAGGATGTGTGATGAATATTATGTCTCTTTTTGTATTAGATACTGAAGGATATAATGTAAATATTAAGAATCGTTCTTTGTATTTATATGATAGTAATAATATTTAGATCATTTGTTGTCCAAACGAGCATGATCATTACATATTGCGTACCTCACAAGATATCTTTAATACTGGAATTAATAAACGTAAACAATCTGATATAAATAATACTGAATTGTGGCACATTGGGTTGGGTCATATAGGCGTGAAACGCCTAACCCAGTTGGTTAAGAATGATTTGATACATGAACTCACCATTGAACCTTATCCAACTTATGAATCTTGTATTCGGGGTAAAATGACCAAATTCCCATTCTCGGGTGTTGGACACCGAGCCACTGACTTATTGGAACTCGTACATTCTGATGTATAAGGTCCCATGAGTCAGACTGCCCACAATGGTTATTCATACTTCATCACCTTTACCGATGATTTGTCACGGTACGGTTATGTTTATCTGATAAAACATAAATCGGAAACCTTTGAAAAGTTCAAAGAATTCTGAAATGAAGTTAAAAATAGACTGGTTAATATATTAAATGTCTTCAATCTGATTGAGCCGGTGAATATATGAGTGGAGAGTTCACTGATTATTTAAAGGAGAATGGGATTCTCGCTCAATATGCTCCTCCCAGCACTCCGCAACACAATGGAGTGTCAGAGAGGAGAAATCAGACTTTATTAGATATGGTCTGTTCGATGTTGAGTTATACAGATTTGCCCTATTACTTATGAGGTTATGCTCTTTTAACTGTCGCACATCTTTTGAATAAGATTCCTTCCAAAGTTGTTCTTATGACTCCGTATGAGATATGGACCGGTAGGAGACTGAATCTTAGTTATGTTAAGATTTGGGGTTGTCCTGCATACGTCAGGATGGCTCAACAAAATAAGTTTTTGCCTCGAGGGCAGAAGTTTAGGTTTGTTGGATATCCTTCAAATACGAAATGATATTTTTCTATGATACCGAGCATCGAAATGTGTTCGTAACTCGCTTCGCAAAATTTCTAGAACTAGAATTGTTGGCTGAAGGTGGTGATCATAGACAGATTGAACTTGATGAAGTACAACCTAGAGCCAACAAACTAATAGAGGAACCTGTAGTTCAAGAAGATGAAGAACCTTCAACACACACTCTGTAGGTCGCAAAGGGTATCTAGACCTCCTGAACGCTTGTATTTAATACAAGAAAATAGTATGGATGTGCTCTTAGTTGAAGAGACTGACCCTTTTACCTATAGCGAATCGATGTTGGACATCGACTCCGTGAAGTGGCAAGACGTCATTAAATCCGAGATGGACTCAATGTATGAGAATCAAGTTTGGAACTTGGTTCCGCTAACCGAAGGAATTGTTCCTATCGGTTGTAAATAGATTTACAAAAGGAAGCGAGGGCCCGAAGAAAAGGTTGAAACCTTTAAGGCCCGACTGGTAGCTAAAAGTTACTCGCAGTGACCTTGTGTAGACTACGATGAAATATTTTCGCTAGTTGCAATGCTGAAGTCTATAAGGATTTTGTTGTTAATTGCCACATATCATGATTACGAGATTTAGAAAATAGATGTCAAAACGACTTTTCTAAATGGATTTCTTGATGGAGAAATCTATATGGAACAAACAGAGGGTTTTGCATCCAGCAAGAACTCGGGCATGGTATGCAAGCTGAATAAGTCCATTTATGGACTTAAACAGGCTTCACGAAGTTGAAATCTTTGATTCGACGGGATAATCAAATCGTCTGATTTTCTCAAGAATTCGGAAGAATTTTGTGTGTATCATAAGGCCATTGGGAGTATGGTGGTATTTTTAATTCTATATGTTGACGAAATCTTTATCATTGGGAATGATATCGGGATGATGCAAAGCGTCAAAGCTTAACTCTGTAAGAATTTCTCCATGAAGGACCTGGGTGAAGCTTCTTATGTCTTAGGCATAAAACTCTATAGAGATAGAGAAATGAAGCTTATTGGTTTATCATAATCAACGTACATAGATAAGATCTTAGAACGGTATAATTTTGGTAACTGTAAGAGAACAAACATATCGTTATGACATGGCTTACATCTTTTGAAGAAGATGTGTCCGCAAACAGAAGATAAGAAGATTAAAATATATATTCAACCTTATGCTTCGTGTTTGGGCAGCATCATGTATGCCATGTTATATACTAGGCCTGATATCAGCTTCGCAGTTACTGTGACAAGCAGATATCAGTCCAATCCAGGAAATGACCATTTGATGGCCATTAAACATATCCTCAAGTATCTTAAAAGTACTAAGGATAAGTTTATTATCTATGGAGGAAACGAACTGCAAGTTAATGGGTATACAGATTCCGATTTCCAATCGGATCCTGATGATAGAAAGTCTACATCAGGATTCATGTGGTGCAGTTTGTTGGAAGAGTTCCAAACAGGGATCGAAAGCTGATTCCACCACAGAAGCGGAATATATTGCAGTTTCTGAAGTTGCAAAGGAAGCTATTTGGGTTAAGAACTTTATCACAGAATTGGGAGTAGTCCCAAGTATCGAGAATCCGATTCCGTTATACTGTGATAATACTGGAGCCATTGTGAAAGCAAAAGAACCAATGGCGCATTATAAGTCGAAACATGTGGAATAAAAGTACCACATCATTCGAGAGATTGTGTCGCGAGGGGACATTATCTTGTGCAAGGTACCAAGTGAAGATAATGTAGCAGACCCGCTTACGAAGGGCATACCTCTGAATTTATTTGATAAACATGTGGAGTCGATGGGTATTAGATACAATCGATATTGGCACTAGACCAAGTAGGTGATTTTGTTAGGGTTGGTGCTCTGAGCGCCAATTTTATTATGTATTTCCTTGTAAATACTAATGTAACATTTTATTATAAATAAAATATAGGGGTTTTTAGGGGGTGAATCCGGTAACGCAGTGGAAGCGGTGAAAATCCGATTTTCAGATTTCAAAACTTTTTCTCGGATTAATTAAATAAACATATTTATTTAACATTCCAATAATCAAATTATGAAAATAAATTCAATAATCATATTTAAGTGAATTTACCGAAATACCCTTGCTTTGGTATTTTGTCCATTTTAGTCCGAAATTGATCTAATCAATTTTGAATGATTCTAAATCATTTCTAAGATGAACTTATGATGCTTAAAACATCAAAACACCAAAACAACCAAAATCCCCAAATTCCTTATCCAAGCCGAGAGCACCATTTGGGCTCCAATTTGTGCATTTTGCACTTTCATGCTTCAAGACACATCCAAATGATATCCAATGAACATGAAACTTTATATGCATCATATACACATCCAAATACAAAACATATATGAAAACCCCCAAATTTGGAATTAGTCAAGAACCCTAATTTTTCAATTTCCTCAAATTGGACAAATTAGACCAAATACATTAAATCAATTACTTCAATCATCATTCTTCCATCCAATCCAAGTCTCAACACAATGAAACAACTCAAGATCAAATCTAGGTCATTTAAGAGTGGGTCAATAACTCTAGATTAGCAACATGGTTTCCAAAACCTTAAAAGAATAGTTATAACTACAATAGTTACAAGCTTTCTTCATCATACATGCTCCTCACTTTCTACAAAATTTCCATCATAAAAAACACAAGAAATAATGAAAAGAATAACTTAAGAACATCACAAGATGTTCCCTAGATCCTAAGGAACAATTTCCTTTCTAATAGTAAGTTTGAAAAACTTACAAAATCCAAGCTTTTCTTTTGGTTTCTTCTTTTCTTCCTCACTTGCTTTCTTTGTTTTCTTTAATGGAGTTTCTTGTAAAGTGTATTAGGTTATCAAATGAAAATGAAATGAAAACAATATATACTTGCATTATTTTTAGCCTTGGCCGAATTTGGCCAAGCCAAATTACAAAATAATAATTTCAATTTCATTTCCAATTTCATTAAATCAACTTGCATAAATATCTAAAAACACTTTAAGGATATTTATTTAAGTCAAAAAAGCAACTAACATCATTTACTTTAAATATCCTAATGTAAGATATTTATATTTTAATTAATTTAATCATTTAACAATTAAATAATCAATTAATTAATCAAATACAAATATATTAAATATATGTATAATATTTACATTAAATATTAAAAACATATATTCATTTAGGATATAAGTCAAATAACTCATTTTGACTATTAATTAATGTGTATTTAAATTAATCAAGTATTAAATGTAAATACACAATAATTAGGCAAATGACTATCTAGTCCCTTTAGCATGTATCTTGCGTTTAACCTTTAAACGACTTTATAAATAATCAATATTATTTATTAATGTTGCTCTAGTGCTCTACGAGTATGTTTCATTATTGAGACTCTCTAGATTCAGGTATATCCGTCACAAACCCCAACATAAAATGAATAGTTTCTTTTATATAACTTATTCTTTAATATGGTAAAGACGTAACAGACCTTAGAATGATTAGTTATGATACTGTTGCAAAAGCGTCGCAACTGACATTGAGTTGTATCATGACGTTGTCATTCTTAGAAAGTTCCCGGTCAAGGTTTACACTACTTGGTCAGTAAAGTAAACTCGTTGAGACTGGTACATGTCGTATATTGGAATCTTGGATTCCGATGGTTTCTCAGTGAATCGTCAGTCTTAGAGACTCGTATAGACGTGTAGGTGTTTATAGCAGATAAACATTGAACGACTCACCGAAGATTCTTAATGGATGGTACACCAACGTCAATAAGAATCTTCTCGGGTTGAATGAGTATAATGATTCTTTGACTTGAGATACCACTGTGGATATATGAGTTATCCTCCACCATTAGATAGCAGTCACGTCACCGATCTATTTAGATCTGACCTCCACTTGTTCGTTGGGTGTGGACTGATGCTTAGGATATCATATGTGTATCAACAAAGGATCTGTCAGCTCTGTGTATAGAGCAAATGTATTAAATATAGAATTAGCAATCTGTTAAATCCATGGGCCTGTGGTACACTGTAGAAATCAGTTCTAAGTGTTATTAAGGGATTGTTAATAGAAACGTCGACGTGATTATATCTATAAAGATTTGACATTTGTATCTATATCTCTGGAAGAATCCGGATACCTGTGATGGAGGGATTATACATATGCAGTGACATCGACCTGTATGATTCAGAGAGTTTATCCATGTTCGTCATAATTTACGGGTGGGTGAATTATGGACACGAAAGTTGATTTCGTGACGGATATGCCTGAATCTAGAAAGTCTCACTAATGAAATATACTCGTAGAGCACTAGGGCAATTGTTATGAATAATACTGATTATTTATAACTCGTTTAACGGTTAAAAAAAAAAATACATGCAATCGGGACCTAATGGTCATTTCCGAATTAATGTGTATTTGTATTTAATATTTGATATTATTAAATACACATTAATTAAATATCAAATTATGATGTTTGACATATATCATTAATATATGTATTTGAGATATTTAATGTAAATATAATACATATATTTAAGATATTTCTATTTAATTATTTAATTGTTAAATAATTAAACTAATTAATAAAATAAATATCTTTTGTAATGATTTTACTTTTAAATGACTAGATACCATTAGTCCATTTGTTTGTTTACTTTATTAAAGCTAATTGTGAACTTTATTAAAGCAAAACATGTACCAATAGAAATTGAACAAAATTTAAGTAATTGTTATTTATTTTTTTGTCATCAAATTCGGCCAAATGGAAATTTGATATAGGAGATTTAGGACAAACTTTATATTTTTACATACTTTTGGGTGTAAATATTTATTTGAGATTTATTGGATTACATTTTATGGAATATTATTTTTCTTTGCAAATTTTGGTTCAGTTGCATGACATATAGGTGCTCGAGCTGAATTGGTTCGCGAACCCATTTTTATGAGATATTGGAGAGAATGGCCAAAGTAGCATATCGTCTGGCATTACCACCGGAATTAGAAATGATTCACAATGCGTTTCATATATCATTGCTGAAGAAGTACGTACCAGATCCTACTCACATCCTGGAGAGCCAACCAGTATAATTGAGTGAGAATATAACTTATGAAGGAAAAACCCGTGAAGATCGTAGAACGGAATGTCCAAGAGTTGAGATCCAGACATATCCCTCTGGTAAAGGTCATGTGGACTAATCATCACATACATGAGGCAACTTGGGAAGTGGAACAAGGAATGAGAGAGAAATATCCAGAGCTATTCAAGGATTGAGAAATTTCGAGGACGAAATTTTTATAAGGTGTGTAGATTGTGAGACCAAGTCTCTTATTATTTTATTTAAAAATTAAATTATTGTTTTATCATATCTCTCTCACACTCCATCACCCCTACTTTTCTCTACTTTCCCTCAAATCAAGCTACTGTACCACACATATCCTAATAAAACTCAACTATCTTCCTATTTAAAACAACAAATAACTCTTCCTTTTGTGTGTGTGCTTGGTGTGGATCAATTGATAGTAAACAGTTTATTAAAGTTAATTCCAAAGATCCTTTCAACAGTTAGAGAGAGAACCAGACGCTTAGAGAGAGAAATCACAAAACCAGTAGAGAGAGAAAGTTAGGCATGAAGGGCTCGTTTGTTGTCTTCCGGTCACCTTTTCCTGTGAGTGACCACTCCAGGAGAATCCACTCGCCGAGATGAAGCCAACGCCACCGGTCCGATCGTCTGAAGCCGCCGCACGCGCTGCCACATCGCTGTTCCACGCGCCCACTCACCGCCGTGCTCGCAGTTTACCTTCCAGACCAGAATATTCCCCTCATTGAGATACGTTGGTTAGACACATCGTTTGCCCAATTAGAACATTCGGTTGTCGTGAAACGAGCCAAAAATGAGAGTTAACGCAATTCGATCGTTCGTCGGTGATCACCGAGCATCCGCCATTACCACCACTGTCGTTGTGATCCTGGTGACATGTATTGTCTGTTGGTCACCTCGTTCTGAAATTTTGAAGTCGTTGGAGCTCGGTACGTTATATTTTACAGTTTAAGGGTTTAATTGTAATATTTTGAGATCTTTGGATTTATTCGTAAATTGACATGTTTAGGGACCTAAATGTATGAATTCTGATTTCTTGTGAGTAATATGTTATAAATGAGATTTCGGGAGTAAAATGATAATATTGGAGAGTATTGGGGTTAAATTGCAAATTTAGAAAATTTAGTGGTAAAATCATAATTTTAGTAAAATATAGGGACTTGATCGTGATTTTACAATTTTTCCAAATTTTAGCGATGACGTATAGATATAGAGAGTTGTGTGGATTGAGGTAAGTACAAAGCACGCTGATTCCCTTAACATAAATATTTGATGGTTGATGTTTGATATATGAGTTTATATACTATAGTATAAATATATTTATACATATATGTTTGGAAAATTGTTTGAGTAAGTGATAGCATGAGAATATAAATTGTGAATATAAATTTTGGGTATAATTGTATGTTTGTACTATGAATCGAATTATTTGAGTATTATGTGATTTTGAGATGAGTTGATGGATGAAATGCGATGAGATGTGTTGTATTGGATGTTGTGTGAGATTATTGTTATGCTGCCGGATTTAGTATAATAGTGGTCGGAGATGCGAGGTTATGTGAGATTAGCAGAGACGTGTGGTGCAATCCCCCTCTTGCACATTTATGCGGGATTATACAGTGGGAAACCTTGGGAGTATGAGAGGGACTCTCCCATTGGTTTCAATACATTATTATATTGAATCCTGATAGCAAACCTTGTTTGATTGAGATGTGTTGTTGAGAATATGTTTTGCCTGAGATAGCTTTTATATATTAATTGTTATTTTCATATATTAATTATATATATCTATATATATTTTTTGTTGGTGATGTCATGTTAAGAGTATGAGTGTTTTTACATATTGAGCTCTTTAAGCTCACCCCCCATTTCCCAAACATCTCAGGTAGTTCGTCAGTGCATCAGTAGCATTATCAGTACCAGGATTTGACTCGTTTGCCACAGCAGTCAGTCGGGTTGGTCCAAACATTTCTTTTGGCTTTTGAGATAAGAGATTTATGACAAACTTTATATTTTCACATACTTTTGGATGTAAACATTTATTTGAGATTTATTGGATTGCATTTTATGAGATGTTATTTTTTTTTGCATATTTTGGTTTAGTTGCATGACACATAAATGCTCGAGCTGGAGTGGTTCTCAGACCTCTTTTTATGAGATATTGGAGAGAGTAACTATCCTAATGCTAAACATGGCATTTTTTTAAAAATAAAAAATTCTCGACTCTTTTATCGCTTAATCTCTACATGAGCAGAGAAACCTGTGGCTATTTTAACTGTGCTATCAGAGATTTTGGGACATTAACTTACGCTTTTGACGGGTCACATAAAATCCCGTGTGAAAACATGATCACTAAAACCGCAAACAAAGAAAAAAATTTCATGTGATAATTTTGGACTGTGATTGACAGACACTTTTTATATAAATATGAAATATCAGTTGAATCTTTATTCTTATTCTAGAGAGTAGACTTTTTTGCTTTTGTTTTACTAAAGGTTAGGTCTTATTCATATGCCATCTTTTGCCCAACTGAATTAATCTTCAACTTTCTTAATCAAACCACCGCAGCCCACAATAATACAATATAACCTTACTGAAGCACTAATTAAGGCTGATCCCAAACTTATCACTCGGAATATTCAAAAGAAAATAAATGTCAGCCCCTTGACTCTCAAGCTAATTTTTGGATTGAATTGGGTTCATGAATTTTAATAAGAGATAGCAATTACAGAATATGAATATGGCTTTGATAGTGTAGTCATTATCCTTAAAGAATTAATGCCTCCACTATAAGTGCTTCCGGATTTATGGCAGTATCCCTCCAGAATTTCTACAAAGCCTAATCAGAAATTCTAGATAGCAAATCTGAAATTTCTCCTAAGAACACCAAAAGAAATTGTAGAGAAAGAGATAAGATTTTCTAATTAAAATCGAATTCTGGAATTTCATTGGTATTTATAACCCTTAGGCAACCATTGGCAATGGACGCTTCCTTTCCAATTAAATTGTCATAACAGTTAACATAAATTAATTAATTTCGGAAAAAAATATTAATTGGTAATTAATTTTAGGCCCAAGGCCCAAGTGCCCAAGTGCCTATCTTTGAGTATATGATATTAATTCATAGCCAAATTTATGTTTCCCTCTAAAATTCCCACCAATCAATTTGAATCAAATATGTGCAATAAATGTATTTAAACACTTATTTCCTTTTGTAACTTTTAGATGTGGGATTCTTTTATTCTCTTCTTCTCATAACTTAATCACTAACTATCTAACACTAAGGACGTCACAACCATGAACCAAACTCAATCAGAATATTCAGAGAGTCTCATTCATACGCCATCTTTTGGGACGGGATTTGGGACATATCTTTATGTCATGTTTTAAAAATTGGATGGGACTTGACAGAAAAGTTATCTCGAAAACTCGAGTGAGACCAGACAGGACAGCGGGATGAGATTTAGCGGGATGAGATTGTTGGGGTTTTGAGCGGCAATTCGAGTAAACACAACAGAACTCAGAAAATCAAAATTTTCCGATTTCAATAATTTTTCTTGGGTAATACTCAATACTTAAAAACTGAAATTTTTACCCAAAAATCAGATTTTTCAGTAATTACCGTTTAACCCCAAAACTTTGTATTTTTGTCATTTTTGTCCAAAATTGTCAAATACAATTCTAATTGATTCCAAATCAATCTCAAAATGATTCATACATGTCCAATACATGAAAATACAATTTACAACTCAAATAAACTGATTTTCCAATAATTTCCGAATGATCCCAATATTACAAGTTAATTTGGTTACTGTGTTCTTACAACGGACTTTGAACAATTAGTAAACCGAACTGGAATGATACAATTTTGATCAGTGATAAACCGAACTGGAATGATACAATTATCAACAGTGAAACAAATGACAACAAGCAGTAAGAGAACGAGAAAATAGTAAATCAGTCCCAGCGATGAAGGCAGAATTCTGAGGCTTGTTGATGCGGCAACAATCTCCTTAAAACAAATTCGTCCCCTACCGATTGGTGCAGTAGAACGCGAGACGTCTGTTTCCCAGGATGCAACGGAAAAAGAGGAAATTGGGCACCACCAAATTCGACTGCAACGAACAACCGAAGTGCTTGAACTCTTCTAAAAAGAAAACTTAAAACTTGTTTCTGTGTTCAACTAAACAAAAACGAAAATACACATGTCTATTAAAAAGAAATTAACATGCCAATTAAATTGAGTTAGTGGGAGACCTTCCATTTGATTTGTAACCACTTAGTTAATTAATAAAATTGAATTAACTGTTATGGAACATCAAAAGCTTGGAAAAAATAAAGAGGAGGCTTGCAAAAATTCGCTAGGCCGGGCTCGCACATTTTGGTCCGGCATTCGTGTACGCAGGACACGCGGGTGCACACGAGCCAAGCTTGATTCGGATTTGATTTGCACCCCCCCCCCCCCCCCCCCCACGTAGAGAGAGCATCTATCCTTATAACTCTTACCCATCTACATATGAGCAATGATATATAAGCATAACTTTCCCTCTATAGCTTTCCCATATGGGACAAGCTCAATTCTCCTTATTTTCCAACACCATTGGGTGAACTTTGAGCAACAATTTCTCATTCACCCAAGCACCATTTTACGCATATGAATATACCATTTCGAACTACTCACGGAGGAGTATCCGAATCATTCAATAACAACCACTAACACGAAGTGGATCATGCTTAAAATTGTGCATCAAAATGCTTACTCATAAGCATTTTCCAACAATCCCCCACATGAATGAAATTGGCGAAAACCGTCAAATAAAAATATTTTATAAAATATTTTATTTTGACCTAGAAGAGTTCAACGGTCAACACCTGCATAGGATAGGTAGGCCTCAGCCTTTGAACCTTCCCTTGTGAAAATATATCTCATTTACTGGCTGACAGTGGACGCGATGTCATTGAACTGTACTGCCGTTAATGTAAATGGGGAATATATATCACACAGAAATTTAACCTAACACATCTGAGTTCTCATTATTATGTTCATTTTGGCCATGAACATCAACCTGGTTCTGCAAGAGTTTCTAAGAATTGAGCCCCGTACAATTCCCTTTGAAGCGGCCCCACTTCTCTCTCACATAGGTGATTTCTTATTTAAGAGCATCTCGTAATACTCTGCTCGGATTCCCGACGCATAAGAATCATTAAAAGCCTTTGCTTAACCTCAATTCATACGAGCATCACTATTTCATTTCACCATAGGAATGGACTAGAGGGTAACCCCCCACAGTGAACCAATTATGTTTTTTACGAGTAGGTTGTCCCATTGAACCTAGATCTTGGGATCTCCAGTCAACAAGGTTGGGTTTTCCTTCGTAATAAACATTTATCTAATGGGCTTTAGTCCCATTCCCCTCGATGATTTCACTACCAACTCTCTATTTAACCCTTTGGTTAGCGGATCCGCAATGTTATCCTTTGACTTTACATAGTCAATCGAAATAACTCCAGTAGAGAGTAATTGTCTAACGGTATTGTGTCTACGACGAATATGTCTAGACTTACCATTATACATATTGTTATGTGCCCTTCCAATTGCAGATTGACTATCGCAATGAATGCAAATTGCTGGCACTGGCTTTGGCCAACTTGGAATATCCTCTAGAAAATTTCGAAGCCATTCTGCTTCTTCAGCACACTTGTCTAATGCAATGAATTCTGATTCCATTGTAGATCTGGCTATCACGGTCTGTTTGGAGGATTTCCATGATATAGCTGCACCTGCTTGTGTAAACACATAGCCACTGGTAGACTTTGAGTCTTTCATGTCAGATATCCAATTAGCATCACTGTATCCTTCGACTACAGCTGGATATCTATGATAGTGCAACCCATAATTACGAGTAAAACGTAAGTACCTAAGTACTCTCACTATTGCTTTCCAGTGATCAACCCATGGATTACTCGTATATATGCTGAGCTTGTTTACTGTACATGCTATATCAGGCCTTGTACAACTCGATAGATACATCAAACTCCCGATCACTCTAGAGTATTCTACTTGAGATATACCCTCTCCCCTATTCTTCGATAGATGTAGACTCACATCTAAAGGAGTTCTAGCCACAGCAGAATCATTATTGTTGAATTTACCAAGAACCTTGTCCACATAGTGCGACTGATCAAGAATAAGTCCATCAGGACTTCTCGAGATCTTTATTCCCAGAATGACATCTGCTAGACCCATGTCTTTCATGTCAAACTTAGATTTCAGCATATTCTTGGTAGATTTCACCATTTTAACATTACTCCCGACAATTAATATGTCATCAACGTAGAGACATAAAATGACATAGCCAATAAATGCATTTATCACACTCATTGATTTTGAAACCATTTGTTAACATGGTGTCATCAAACTTTTTATGCCACTGTTTCGGAGCTTGTTTTAATCCATACAAGGATTTAACCAACTTACAGACTTTCTTTTCTTGTCCTGGAGCTACAAAGCCTTCAGGTTGTTCCATGTAAATTTCTTCATCTAAATCTCCATTTAGAAAGGCTGTTTTCACATCCATCTGATGTACCTCAAGATTGCGCAAAGCTGCAATCGCTATTATCATCCTTATGGAATTTATTCTCGTTACAGGAGAATAAGTATCAAAGTAATCAAGACCTTCACGTTGTCTGTAACCTTTAATTACAAGTCTTGCTTTGTACTTGTCAATTGATCCATCTGCCTTCATTTTCTTCTTGAAAATCCACTTGGATCCTAAAGGTTTACATCCTGGAGGAAGATCCACTAACTCCCAGGTGTGATTTTGTAAGATGGATTCAATTTCACTATTGATGGCATCTTTCCACAAAGCACCATCAGCTGACCTTACAGCTTCGTTATAGCTTTGAGGATCATTTTCTAGCAAAAATGTCAAAAAATCTGGACCAAATGATTTTTCCGTTCTAGCTCTTTTGCTACGTCTTGGTTCAAGTTCAACAACTTGTTGATCCTCCGGAACATTTATTTGTTCTCGGTCCTGACTATCTTCAATGATAGTCTCATGTACCCGTTTGTGTACATTTGAATTCGAATTAGTTTTACAAGGAAAAACGTGTTCGAAAAAGGATGCATTCCTCGACTCCATTATCGTATTCTTGTAAATATCTGGTATATTAGACTCATGCACAAGAAATCGATAAGCATTACTGTTATGCGCATATCCTATGAAAATACAATCAACAGTTTTTGGTCTTATCTTCACCTTTTTAGGTGGAGGAATAACTACCTTGGCAAGACACCCCCACACTCGTAGAAATTTGTAGGAAGGTGCTCTTCCTTTCCACATCTCATAAGGAGTTTTCCCTGCATCTTTCCGTGGTACCTTATTTAAAAGGTAATTAGCTGATAAAACAGCTTCTCCCCACATATTCTGAGGTAAGCCAGAGCTGATTAACATAGCGTTCATCATCTCTTTTAAGGTACGATTCTTCCGTTCTGCAATCCCATTGGATTGAGGTGAATAAGGAGCTGTGGTTTGATGTATGATTCCATTTTGTTCACAAAGTGATTCAAAAGGGAAAACATACTCACCACCACGATCACTTCTCAACTCCTTAATTCTTTTGTTCAGTTGATTCTCAACTTCATTCTTATAGAGAACAAATTTCTCTATAGCTTCGTCCTTGCTTTTCATCAAATACACATAGCAAAATCTAGTGCAATCATCAATAAAGGTAATAAAATATTTATTACCGCCTCTCGATTGTATTGAATTAAAATCACATACATCGGTATGAATAAGATCAAGTGGTTCGGAGTTTCTTTCAATACTATGAAAAGATGATCTAGTTAGTTTTGCCTCAACACAAGTATCACACTTATGTTTGTTATCAATTTTAAAATTTGGAATGTGGTTCATGTTAATTAATTTCCGTAATGAATTAAAATTAACATGTCCTAATCTACCATGCCATAGATTAGAGTACTCAACAATATAAGCAGAAGAACTAGCTTTATTGATATTCTTAGGTTTAACAACCATTACATTGAGCTTAAAGAGCCCATCAGCTACATACCCTTTTCCCACATACATCTCATTTTTAGTTAAAACTACTTTATCAGACTCGAACACCATCCGGAATCCATGCTTGTTCAGAAGTGATCCAGACACAAGATTCTTCCGTATTTCTGGTACATACAGAACGTTGTTCAAAGTCAACTCTTTCCCAGAGGTCATCTTCAGAATCACCTGCCTTGACCTTCAATCTCAGATGTTGCTGAATTTCCCATGTATAATTTTTCCCCATTACCAGTAGGCTCAAATGAAGAAAACATGCTCTTGTCCGAGCACACATGTCAAGTGACACCAGTGTCAATCCACCACTCTCTTGGGTTAGAACCCACCAGATTCACCTCAGAAACCACAGCTGAAAGGTTAATGTCTGAAACATCTTGAGTCATGTTTTCCATCACATTAGCCTCTTGATTCTTTTTCTTCTTCGGCAGTCTGCACTCAGAAGACTTGTGACCCATTTTGTCACAATTGAAGCATTTTCCTTGAAATTTGGATTCTTGGAAACTCCTCCTTGAGGGCCAATCTTTGACCCTTTTTTTCTTGAGGTTCTTGTTCTTATGGCCATGTTCAACAACATTTACTTTGGCCTCATGAGTTATTCCCCTCTTGTCAGATACTCTGTAATCTTCCTCAATTCTAAGCTTAAGAACCAAGTCTTCAATGCTCATTTCTTTTCGCTTATGCTTTAGATAATTTTTGAAATCTTTCCAACCAGGTGGTAGTTTTTCAATTATCGAGGCTACTTGGAATGTTTCACTTAAAACCATCCCCTCAACATGAATTTCTGCTAGAATAATTTGCAATTCTTATACTTGACTTAACACAGTTTTGGAATCAATCATCTTAAAATCTAGGAAACGGCCTACGACAAATTTCTTAGTACCGGCATCCTCAGTTTTATATTTTCGGTCTAAAGATTCCCAAAGCCCTTTTGCTGTTTTCATCCCGGCATACACACTGTACAAGGAATCACTCAGCCCATTCAGCACATAATTCCTACATAGGAATTCAGAATGTTTCCAAGCATCGATCGCACTGATCACTTGGATATCAATCTCACCCTCCACGGGTTCAGGAGCATCTTCATTTAGAAACCTCGCAAGGTTCAACGTGGTCAAGTATAAAAACATTTTCTGTTGCCACCGTTTAAAATTATGTCCACTGAATTTTTCAGGTTTTTCTGCAGCAGGATTGACATGGCTCACATGTCCAACATGTTGTCTAGCCACAGAGGCAGTAACACCTTGGCTAGCCACAGCGGCTGCCATATTAAGCCCAGAGGCTGAAGCAAGTTGGCCAACCGAAGAGGCTGCCACTGCACTTTGGCTAAGCACATGGGCTGCCACAACATTCTGCCCAACCACAGGGGCTGCCAGAACATCTACTGTGTTTGGACTGTTTTCCATATCCACAGAGCGAATTTGTTTTAAGACTATTACAAGTTAATTTGGTTACTGTGTTCTTACAACGGACTTTGAACAATCAGTAAACCGAACTGGAATGATACAATTTTGATCAGTGATAAACCGAACTGGAATGATACAATTATCAACAGTGAAACAAATGACAACAAGCAGTAAGAGAACGCGAAAATAGTAAATCAGTCCCAACGATGAAGGCAGAATTCCGAGGCTTGTTGATGCGGCAACAATCTCCTTAAAACAAATTCGTCCCCTACCGATTGGTGCAGTAGAACGCGAGATGTCTGTTTCCCAGGATGCAATGGAAAAAGAGGAAATTGGGCACCACCAAATTCGACTGCAACGAACAACCGAAGTGCTTGAACTCTTCTAAAAAGAAAACTTAAAACTTGTTTCTGTGTTCAACTAAACAAAAACGAAAATACACATGTCTATTAAAAAGAAATTAACATGCCAATTAAATTGAGTTAGTGGGAGACCTTCCATTTGATTTGTAACCACTTAGTTAATTAATAAAATTGAATTAACTGTTATGAAACATCAAAAGCTTGGAAAAAAATAAAGAGGAGGCTTGCAAAAATTCGCTAGGCCGGGCTCACACATTTTGGTCCGGCATTCGTGTACGCAGGACACGCGGGTGCACACGAGCCAAGCTTGATTCGGATTTGATTTGCACCCCCCCCCCCCCCCCCCGCGCACGTAGAGAGAGCCTCTATCCTTATAACTCTTACCCATCTACATATGAGCAATGATATATAAACATAACTTTCCCTCTATAGCTTTCCCATATGGGACAAGCTCAATTCTCCTTATTTTCCAACACCATTGGGTGAACCTTGAGCAACAATTTCTCATTCACCCAAGCACCATCGGGTCGGGTCGGGTTTTTCGGAATTTTTTTTGACCCGATCGGGTCGGGTCATTCGGGTCGTCTGACCCGAAACCCGAAATTTGAGGAGGTGACCAGCGCGGGTTGGGTCACCTCGGGTCGGGTCAAAAAAATTGCGGGTCGGTCGGGTCAACATAATATATAGTGAATATAATATATATATTTTTTTATTGAGCAAAGATATTAACAATGTATGCAGCACTGATGGTTAAAGCATCAATAAGTTTCAAAGCCGTCCAGGTTCGAATCTCACCAATAAATTAAGATTTTTTTGAAAAATTAATTTACAAAAATTGCAACCATCACACTCAAACCTGCAACCTCCTTCTTCTTAAGCATGAAACGTTACCATTTGAGATATGACGTATGGTTGTTAAAGTTATACCACTAAAAATATATATATTATAATAAAATATTATTACATCGGGTCGGGTCGGGTCGGGTCAAACCCGAGTTTGCTTAACTAAATCCGCGACCCGATCCGAAATTTCGGGTCGGGTCGGGTCTCTGCCCGCGACCCGACCCTATGAACACCCCTAGCATGAATGTAGCGCGTCCACTATTTTTATCCTCCTTAAACTTTCGATGACCACATACACCTTAGATTTAGTAGGAAAAAAGGTCATACACATAAATCAAGACAAATATAAAAATCAAACATTTGACATTACATTATCTATATAATAAAATATATTATATTATGTATGAGGTACATATAAAGATTGTTACTCCCTCCGTCTCATAAATATATTCTTGCTTTCCTTTTTTATTCGTCCTAAATTACAGTCTACTTTCTATTTTTAGAGTATAATTGATTTCTTAGTTGTCTAATATATCTCTAGCTATTTAATATGCATTATAATCAATAAATATAAACTATTATTAATTAATTGTATTGGGAATTTAAGTAAAATTATAGATATATTAAGAAACAAATAAGTAAAATTTATTATAATAATTATATATTAACTAAATTTTCTTAATCTGGGTGAAAATGAAAGTAAGCCTATCTTTATAAATAGCTCCTTAAATTAAAAATGTTGTCATTTGTGAGTATATGGAGATGTTGTGAATACTTTATGGCTACACGTGCATTGTACTATTTGCTGATTCATTTATAAATTCAATGAAGTTTAGAATTATTGCAGTAAGCCATTGAAAATTAAGGTAAATGGAAAAATTATGAGTGTAAAACGCTCTTAACATTATCAACACACAGGCATTAATTGTATTTGACATTTGAATGGGTTCCAGAAGCTGAATATTAATTTGCTGCGCATATTCTCGATCGTGCTTTTGTACTTTAATCCATTAACGAGGTAGGTTTGTAGCATCATTTGACAATTAGAAAAGTTACATGTGAAACTTTTATGCTTCAACGAAGTGGGGCTACCATTGAAACTCGGAGAGAATTGATAATATTGCAACTACTTAGAAACTAATAAAAGTCAGAATTTTCAACTCCACTTAATTAAGTCGAGAAACTTAAAGTGGAACCAGCAATCATAACCATTTTCATTTTCATACACAGACATGACCACGGCTCGGTTCGGTTCGGTTCCGGTTTTACGGTTCCAGCTTTTTGGAATCATAGAACCGGACCGAATCGGAAAAACTGATTCGGTATTTTATTTTTTTGGGGAAAAAAAAGAAAAATGTGATTTGGTTCCGGTTCTGAACCTAACCGATCTGGAACCAGACCAAACTTTAAGGTTAGAGTTTCAAATTATGTGGAACCGTAACCGAACCAAAATGGATTTTGGTTCGGTTCCGATTTTGGAACCTGAACCTTAACCTTACGGTTCCATCTGATTTGCTTTCGGTTCCGAACCGGAACCGTGACCGGGTCTATTCATACATGTTCGACATAGGCGACTGTGGGACAGTTCACATGCATAGACGGTTGATTAGATCTTAAATTTAAAATTAGAGTTACAATTTAAAAGAAATTCAATTTTTTTAAATATACAATATAATTTTTATATATTTTTATCATTTAACAATATGAAACTTGTAGTCTAATAAGTAGTATGGGTGACTAAACATAATACTTTATTGGTAATGATGAGAATATGTTTGAAGAATTTAAAGAATCCATGAAAAATGAGTTTGATATGTCTGATTTGGGTAAGATGCGTTATTTCCTTAGGGTTTAGGTTGTTCAAAATAAAAATGACATTTATCTTAGCCAGAAAAATATGCAAATGAGGTATTGGAGAGATTTGGCATTGCAGAAAGTAATCCATCTAAAAATCCCATTGTTCCTGGATGTAAGCTGGTAAAAGATGAAAAATGGGGTGAAATTAGATGAAACGAATTACAAGTAGATTGTTGGTTGTCTAATGTATTTGGCTGCTACAAGGCCAGATCTTATGAATGTAATAAGCTTAGTAAGTCGTTTTATGGGGTGTCCAACAAAGCTACATATGCAGGCTGTTAAGAGAGTGTTTAGATATCTCAAGGGTACACTGGATTTTAGGATTTTATATAAGAGAAATGGATCTGAGAAACTTGAAGCATTTACTGATAGTGATTATGTAGGAGACTTTGATGATCGAAGAAGTACATCAGGCTATTTGTCTATGCTTAGTTCTTATGCAGTTTCATGGTCCTCTAAAAAACAACCAGTGGTCACTTTATCTACAACTGAAGCAGAGTTTATAGTTGCTACTTCATGTGCTTGTCAAGGTGTTTGGATACGTAGAGTTCTATAGAAACTTGGTCATGTTCAAAAGGGAAACACCATCATCCATTGTGACGACAGCTCAACCATAAAGCTTTCTAAAAACCCAGTACTTAATGGTCGAAGTTGTTAGGGTTGGTGCTCAGAATGCCAATCCGGATCGTATTTATGTCCGATTCATAAATACGAGCATTTCTATTTTCCATAAATATTACTAAATCATTGGTAACACCCTTATATTTTATACGCTTATTCGATCTAATTACGATTAGTTATCTGATTACGATTAGATCGAAACTGAACCTGGTTCAGTGATAAGTGCATATTAGACAAAAACCCTATGATTTACAATATAGTGCGCAGTTACACCGTAGTTTGTAATTGACATTGGGAAGCGTACTATAAGATGTACATCCTTAAATAAAGTTCATGGTCAAGATTTGCTAACACGGGTCGGTTAGTAAAATCCGCTGAGACCAGTACATGTCGTATATCGTGAGTTGGTCCGATGGTTTATCCCAGTGAACCATGAGTCTCGGGAGACTCGTATAGACATGTATGTGTTTATTTGATAAGACACTGAATGATTCACTGAAGGTTTCCTAATAGATGGTACACCAACGTCAATATGAACCTTCTCGAGTTGAGCGAGCATAGTGGTCCTTCAACTTGAGATACCACTGTGGATTTATAAGCTATCCTCCACACTTTGATGGCAGTCACGTCAACGATCTATTCATGATCAGACCTCCGCCTGTTCGTTAGGTGTGGATTGATGCTCATGATATCTTGTGCATATCAATATAGGATCCATCAGTCCTGTGTACAGGGCATAGGCATCCTCACGTGTTTACGATCTAGTAAATCCATGGCAGTGGTATAACTTCGGAAATCAGTTCCGAGTGTTATTTAGAGATCGTAAATTTAAAGTCGACTGTATTATACCAAACGAATTTGACGTTCTCATCTATATCCCATGTATAATACGGATAGCCTGTGATGGAGGGATTATACGTATGCAATGACCTCGACTTGTATAGTTTAACGAGATTATCCGTGGTCGTCATAATCCATGAGTGGGTGGATTATGGACACGAAATCGGATTTCGTGACGGATAAACCTAAACTTAGAGAGTCCCACAATATGAAGTGTACTCATTGAGCACTTGGGAAACTCGATATGAATAATACGAATTATTCATAATACTTCACCGGATTAAATGAGTTAATTCGGATCGTTTAATCGTTAAACGATAACACATGCATTATGGGATTTTGTCCCCTAATAATTATTGTGTATTTGTATTTGATACATAATATGATTAGATACACATTAATTATTCGTCAAATGAGATTTTGACACATGCCATAAATATATGTATTTATTATTTATTGTAAATAAAATACATATATAATAATAATTACATTAATTAATTATTTGGATATTTAATTGTTAAATATTTAAATTATTAATTAATAAAATTTTCCATAAATGTTATGGAAGTTGTTTAATTATTATTGGAACATTTGGCTTGCTTTAAATATACTTTATATGTGGTTCCAATTTGATTGGATTAGATAAAAGTAAGTTTGATTTTAATTTGATTAAAGTAATAAAATGATAAAATTGCCCTTGGATGGCTTTTTAAAAAGGAAAAAGTTGCTTTCTTCTTCACTTTTTGATTACCATTTTCGTGAGCTCCATGAAATAAAAATGGGTTTCAACTTTGCTTTGAAAATCCATGAAGAATTTGAAGAAAAATCAAGGAAAAAGCTTAGGATTCATGGGAATTAAAGGTAATTCTTTATACCCAAGCTTAGTAAATTTGATTTCTTATTCCTTGATAATATAGAAGGGTTTTAGGGTTCTTAAAATCTGAAAAAGTTGGGGCTTTTGGCTTTGGTAGTTGAATTGGAAGTGGTTGAGCATGTGTGAAGTGAAATTGGTGAATATTATTGTAATATTAGGCCAATTTATTCAATTGTTGAAGTGTTGCCATTCTAGAGTTGTTGATCCACTCTAAATAGCCTAGAATTATTTTAGAGTTGTTCATTTGCGGTGGGACTCATTTGGTGATGGATTAATTAGATTAATCTTGTAGAAAATTGGATTTAAAGCATGAATTTTGGGCAATTTTGTTTTCTGTTATTGACCTGAAATGATTCTGATTTTATGATGAAATTGGTGTCTTTGAATTTTTTGGATGCATTTTGGGAGTTGGCATAATTTCCGGAAAGTGTTTCGGACTTGAAATAAGCAAAAACGGCCAAAAACGGCGTTACTGGCTGGATTTTGAGCCAACCGGGTGACGGCTGTGAAACCAGTGATTCCGTCACTGTTTGGGCAGTCCATGAACTGCCCCGACACTATTGGAGCTGACCTGGGCAGTTTCCATAAGTGTCGGGTAGTCGGTTCGGTCAAAAACGTGTTTTAGGCCATTTTGCGGAAAATTATTTTTCGTAAAAGTTTCGCGAGTTTTCAACATTATTTATGATAATATTTGATATTGAATAAATAGTTTTAGGTGAAATATGAATAAATTATTCATATTAGATATTGAATAATTTATTCGATATTTTGAAAAGTTTTAAAATACGATTTCGCCCGAACCCGCGCTTCTGCTGCGCCCATCTCCCAAAACCCCAACAAAAATGGTATCAGAGCGGGTCTGATGCTTCATCCATTACATTATTCATGCTTGATATATGATATATAATCCAATTTTAATGTTCGCACATGCTAGGAATCTAGATATGTTTCTTTACTTTTCTGTTCTACGCTAATGGAACATGTAACATAAATTTAATTGTTAGATTAAGTTATGTGTTCTAAGGTAAAATTGAATTGTTTAGAAAATAATTTAGATTAAAATTCTGCATTAGATGTATAGTTATGCTTCCGTAGGAAAATCCCCACTTTTAAATATGGCTGTAAAGTAACGTGTATTGGATACATGTTCCTTGGTCCGTCTTGTCAATACGGTTTATGGGTATTTTTCTATAAGTGCATCTGAGAACGTGCCAAAGTTGTGAGGATGTAGTTATAGGATTATTATCCATACCGGTTGTATATTGATACTAGATAAGTTCAAGTGAAAGTGGAAATCCTGAACGTGCCAAAGCTGTTAGGACTACACAAGTAGCTTGAGTTTGTCATTGAAAAGTGTAGCCTTGATACGCCTCCCTGTGAACGTGTCAAAGCTGTCACAGCGAGAAACGGTCAGGACCAAAATTGGGAGTCACTGGTGAGTGATTGACAACGAGTTGTCTACCTAATGAATATAAGTATGCGTGAACGTGCCAAAGCTGTGAGTCGAAATATATTCATGGGATCCCATTCTCACTATGGAATTCGATTTAATTATTGAATTCTCGTTGTCCGTTGGGGATTACGGTACTACGTAAAGTAGTGGGAGACACTGCTGGGTTTAAAATACATAACTTAAGCAGTGTGTAATTTTATGGAAAATTCTGCTTCTTTTTCTTTTTATTCTATATTGTTCATAGAATTATACTTCTAATCCACTGCATGTCTATTACTTGAATAACTTTTCTGACTTAATTTATGGTTGCGTTACTCTAGAATAGGTTCTAGAAAGACAGTAGACTTAGATATAGTTAGATTAGTTAAAACCATCGGGAACTGTTGTTCCGATTCTCTTAGAAAATCAAGATGTTTTGTGACTTAATTTCTAAGTCACGATTAGGTAATCTAAATGGATATCTGTCTAGGATATTATTCAAGTTACAATTGTTTCTTATGCAGTAAGAATTGACACGAATCAGTTCATGTCTTGAGATTCTTGACTGGCACTAAGAAAATCCTTTTAGTATTTGTTTATCCTTTAATGACGTTTCTTTGCTTTTAGTGACTTTTAGAAGTCACGTGTCTGACACAGTTTGCTAATCGATTATTTACAATTGTTGTGAATAATTGAAGGCAAATTATAAAGCTTAAGAAATGAGATATGTATAGTTGTGTATAGAGAATATTGATTCTCACAATATGACAACTGAAAGTATTGGATACCAGATCTCCCGTCTAGTTATTTAAAATAATGTTCAATAACTGTTTTGATATTTGATATCATAATTTGTGACTATTGGATAGTTACTTGTTCTGTATAAACAGTTGTTATATATTTTAAGATGACTAGTAGTGTCATTAATGAAAAGTTTAACATTAAGAAAATATTCGGTAATATAAATGACTTAGAATTGTGCATTATGAGATTTTATCATAAAGACATTAGATGCTTGTTCCTTATGGTGAATGATGGTCTGATACGAGTTCACACCACATATCCTTATCCATTTAATGAATATTGTATTTAGGTTGTGATTAAATCTCATTTAACTGATGATTATCATTGGACCACAAGATTTATTAAACTAATACATTGGATGTGTGTAGTTTAATGAATTAGTAATTGCCTTAGATAATTTTCTCTGCTTCGTAACTCAGTCCATGAATTGTTATGACTTAGTTACGTGTTTCTAATAGAGAACATCTTGAACGCTTGAATGGTTCGAGAACTTTCAATATGTTTTCTGATGAAATGAGGATAGAATATTTTGAATGGTTCAAAGGTATTATGTTCGTAGTGTTGAAAACTGTATCTTTAGAAATTCATTGCGTGTTTTTGAATTGTTCGAAGATGTTTGATTTGATCAAACGCATGAATTTAAGGCAATTAGTTCTAAGGTTATTTATTGAATATGATTCTTACTCAGTATTAAACTTTCGCGAATCCATTTTGATGGAATTGGTCAGTGGGAGTAATTGAATCTTATATGATTTGATTCGTTGATATTGAGTGTTACCGAACTTGTTTCGGTATTCTTGGGGTTATGCTCCAGTAACATGAATTCATCTCTTTAATTATTGTTCCATTCGTTTCTACAATTACGTATATGATATGTATAGGTAGAAAATTCAAATTTTGAAAAGTTTAAGATTTGAGACTTTCTTTTGTATAATTATTATATAATTGAAAGTAATTGTGCCTCAGAGGTACAAGTGATAAATTTATCATTTATTCTATTTAGTAGAATATCGTATTCTATTTAATGGAATATCTTTTCTACGATCCCGAGTAATAAAATTATTTTGTTACTTGGCGGTTAACATTGGATGTTGACGATTGCATAAAAGACTTGACTTATTGAAGTCAAATATGAGAATGATAAATTGTAATGGAACTACATAATTAATAAGATGAGAAGACCCTTAGACAACTTCTGTATAAGTACAATAGGATGTTAGAATCATTTACAAAGTATTTGATACTTGACGATTCTGTTATTTTCTTATCGAAGAAAATTATCATATAACTTATACTGGGAGCGATATTTGATATCGACTTCGGAATTTGTCATTGAACCATGGATCTAACTTGTTCATGGCTTACTACGATCAAGTTTTGAACTTGATTAAGCTTTCTTTATCAATAGTTCATAAAGTGTGCAAATTGTTTGTGCAGCAAAAACATAGTGAGCTTGATAAAGGTTTGACCTTTATAGTATGACGGTGAGTATGTTATACTTAGTAGTCTATTGTAGATTCTGAGGAAGCTTGTCTCTAGTCGCACTGATTGAACGATTAAGGATCTGTTGGTTAATGTTGATATTAAACTATGATTTTGGTTAAAGAATGCAAAGTGACTTTCTTGAGTGATTTATTCGAATGAGAGATCCGTCGTGATTTCTTAGTTTGAATAGTTCATTCTTGAATGGTGACCGGTGCAAACACACGCGTATAACGCAAGCGCACGTATCGTTCAAGTAGTATAAAAATATCGATCCCACGATGACTTAATTCCTACTGTTGTTATTAATTGTTGAATCTATTTATTTAAAAATATCTAATTAAAGGGAGAAGAGAATGATTGTTTGATTGGTTGGATGTGATTGTGGTTTTCCTTAATTAAAATAAATAAAAATAAACAAAAGAAAATACTAAGGAAAATAACAAAAGACTCAAAGATCTAGGGTTGTGAATCTTTCTAATATCTTTTAAAAGATGAAGTGATTATTTTATGTTTGTGTAATAAATCGGTTTACTAACCTGGAACACGAAATTATGTGAAAGCATATGTCGATGGTCAGACTCAAATACCCAGTTTAACTCAATTGAACCATATGTCTATGTCAACCAAATTATCTGGATTCATTAAGTTTAAGTTCCAATTATGGCTACCCCCGCCCGACAGGTATATGTCTATCATGTAAGGAAATCTATTAAAGTGTTATCTATCCTCAAGGAAAATCGTGGGCTATTAAGTCTAAGGCTGAAACCTAAAATCCCTATGTTTAGTTCATTTTAGATTTACCATATCAATCTTATTGGTGATCAGACAACAAGAAGTATTAAGCTTAAGACTTAATAAGTAAACCTTTAAATTACCCAAATTATAAAATAATCTCTTATAAACCGGTGATATTAGAATTCATCACAACCCCAGTTAACTAACACATAACTAGGGCTAGTAAGAACTTAAAAGTAAAAGACATAAAGTAAAAAAATAAAAGACATAAAGTAAAAGCTGAAAAGTAAATTACAATAAAATAAAATACTAAGGTAAAAAGAATTACTTTTACTATTTACTATTTTAGATATCTCCCATAAAATAATATATAAACTTGTGATTATTTTACCAACCAGCCATATAGGCGGTAACCTGATTAAGTCAAATTAAGTCCAACCAGCCATAAAGGCGGAACCAAAATAAACCTGCCATATAGGCGGTAAGAAAATTTAATTACCAACCGACCAATCTGGAGGTATCCTTGATTAGTCAGGTTTAAACCAGATTAAAATGAATTACCAACTGATCAATCTGGCAGTATCCTCTTTAAGTCAAATTTTAAATAGTGAATATATTATATTTAAGGGAGATTAATCTAAATAGCAATAGTAAAAGAATTACCTTTCACCCTAGCAGAGGGAAGTTACCTCCCCATAGTGAATAGTAAAAACTGTAAAAAGTAAAGAAAGTAAATTACTATTATTGCAGAACGTAATTAAAATTAATTACAAAACTAAAAACTAAAAGAAACTAGATAGAAAACTCCATATTTACATCAGAGAATTCAGAGAGAATGGTACAACTGAAATCAGAAATCTGAGCTCAATTTATAGGTCTCGGCAAGGCTTCCAGAGTCTCGACGCCAAGGCCTTTGGCGTCGCGACACCGTCTCTTTTTGGCGTGGCATGCTGAGGGCTTGACACGTGGTGATTCTAGATAAGGAGATAAGGCGACAAGTGGCAAGGCAGCTGAGAGCTCAATTATTATGCTGACATGGCATGACGTGGCGGTGACGTGGCGACACGTGGCGAAAGGGAGTGTCGGCACCGTAGGATTGTGACACATGGCACCCTGTGATTGGTTGATGATGACGTGGCGGTGACATGGCACTTTGACTCGGTCAACTGGTGATGTGGATGATGACATGGCGGTGACGTGGACTGACACGTGGCACACGTGGCAATGGTGATTATCGGCACCGTAGGATGATGACACGTGGCACGACGCATGTTAGTAGATCGGCTGTGATGGTGACACGTGGCACGGCGCACGTTAGCAAAGTCAAACTTCTCAAATTCTGACCCGTTGACCCGGCACACGTTAGGAGTCGCGACGCCAAAGGCTTGCGCGTCGCGATGCGCCAAAATTACCAAAATGCCATTTTTCCAATTTTCACTGTTTTGGCCCAAATCACCTCCAGAATCTCCTGAAACTTTATTTATCTATAAAATAACACAAAACACATCAAAATATTCACAAAACTCAAGAAACTATACAAAATATTAGGTTAAACGAGTGAGAAATAGTGATAGATTTATCACTCATCAAATGGACCTGGAGTTTGTATTCTGCTAAGATTACAGTTTGATATACTAGCTTGTAGAGCCTATTGTAGACTCAAGATAAGCTTTCCGGAATTTCGTGCCCTATGATTTTGATATTGGTCAGATTGTCTGGTTTTATCGAAGTATAGAGAATACGTATTTGTATTTGTCAGTAGGGTCAGTGGGAGCGTACAAAATTTCTTTCTAGTATTACATATCATAAGTCTTCTTTTCTCCGTGTAAGTAGTGGGAGCAGTCTCTGTTATATTTGATATAAAGTTTTGTATATAATATAAAACTAAGAGACTTGTAAGATACTCCCATTAGTCGCTCATTAGATATGATCTAATAAAGGACACAATAAGACTATCTGTATGACAGTTAGTGTAGCTGTTTGACAGTTAACGTGTCTTTTATATATATATAGTTTTCACATTTCGTAAATGATGATTCATTTTGTCGAAAATGAGATTGATTAGAACGTCTAGTCAATCTTATGTATCATTAAGATGATGGCATAATGAATACTATATTATGTGCGATTATAGATATTAATTTAATCGTAATTGTTACGAGTTATTTTGATATGCTGCAAACCATATGATGGATCTAGAATCATGTTCTTTGTGATCTTCGAGATATTAAGAACAAATTTCTTATTCATGGAGAATTTAGTCAACAACCATAAGGTCAAATTAATTTTGATTCTAATTATGACATTAGATGGTCTATGCATATAAAGTCAGAAAAGATGCAGTGGGAGTGTCACCATTGATTCTACTGAACTAGTGGAATCAGTTGCAACTTTTGAAGTATTGACTTATGAAGTTGCATAGTGACCTTAATGATTAGAAGTTTTAATGTTGGTTTTGTGCCTACGGTTGTCACATAGTATTTTGGATTTGATCCATATATACATAGACAACACGGTAGTTAAAACACAATACTAATATAGCATCCGAGTCATATTGATATGGAATTTGGATTCTACAAAATATGAATGATGTTGGTTTAGGAAAACGGTTGGGTTTGTTTGACAGACTCGATTTGTTAAAGCAGGCTTACTTGTTCTTGCCTACCTCTTGAGTGCTGTGAGCTCTTGAGGACCATGAGTATGCGATACACATTGAGATGAGTATAGGATACCATGGATTGGCACTAGAGCAAGTGGGAGAAATTGTTAGGGTTGGTGCTCAAAGTGCCAATCCGGATCGTATTTATGTCTGATTCATAAATACGAGCATTTCTATTTTCCATAAATATTACTAAATCAATGGTAGCACCATTGTATTTTATACGCTTATTCGATCTAATTACAATTAGTTATCTGATTACGATTAGATCGAAACTGAACCTGGTTCAGTGATAAGTGTATATTAGACAAAAACCCTATGATTTACAATATAGTGCGCAGTTATACCGTAGTTTGTAATTGACATTCGGAAGCGTACTATAAGATGTACATCCTTAAATAAAGTTCCTGGTCAAGATTTGCTAACACGGGTCGGTTAGTAAAATCCGCTGAGACCAGTACATGTCGTATATTGTGAGTTGGTCCGATGGTTTATCCCAGTGAACCATGAGTCTCGGGAGACTCGTATAGACATGTATGTGTTTATTTGATAAGACACTGAATGACTCACTGAAGGTTTCCTAATAGATGGTACACCAACGTCAATATAAACCTTCTCGAGTTGAGCGAGCATAGTGGTCCTTCAACTTGAGATACCACTGTGGATTTATAAGCTATCATCCACACTTTGATGGCAGTCACGTCAACGATCTATTCATGATCAGACCTCCGTCTGTTCGTTAGGTGTGGACTGATGCTCATGATATCTTGTGCATATCAATATAGGATCCATCAGTCCTGTGTACAGGGCATAGGCATCCTCACGTGTTTACGATCTAGTAAATCCATGGCAGTGGTATAACTTCGGAAATCAGTTCCGAGTGTTATTTAGAGATCGTAAATTTAAAGTCGACTGTATTATACCAAACATATTTGACGTTCTCATCTATATCTCAGGTATAATACGGATAGCCTGTAATGGAGGGATTATACGTATGCAGTTACCTCGACTTGTATAGTTTAGCGAGATTATTTGTGGTCGTCATAATCCATGAGTTGGTGGATTATGGACACAAAATCGGATTTCGTGACGGATAAACCTAAACTTAGAGAGTCCCACAATATGAAGTGTACTTGTTGAGCACTTGGGCAACTCGATATGAATAATACGAATTATTCATAATACTTCACCGGATTAAATGAGTTAATTTGGATCGTTTAATCGTTAAACGATAACACATGCATTAGGGGATTTTATCCGCTAATAATTATTATGTATTTGTATTTGATACATAATACGATTATATACACATTAATTATTCGTCAAATGAGATTTTGACACATGCCATAAATATATGTATTTATTATTTATTGTAAATAAAATACATATATAATAATAATTACATTAATTAATTATTTGGATATTTAATTGTTAAATATTTTAATTATTAATTAATAAAATTTTCCATAAATGTTATGGAAGTTGTTTAATTATTATTGGAACATTTGACTTGCTTTAAATATACTTTATATGTGTTCCAATTTGATTGGATTAGATAAAGTAAGTTTGATTTTAATTTGATTAAAGTAATAAAATGACAAAATTGCCCTTGGATGGCTTTTTAAAAAGGAAAAAGTTGATTTCTTCTTCACTTTTTGATTACCATTTTCGTGAGCTCCATGAAAGAAAAATCGGTTTCAACTTTGCTTTGAAAATCAATGAAGAATTTGAAGAAAAATCAAGGAAAAGGCTTAGGATTCATGGGAATTAAAGGTAATTCTTTATACCCAAGCTTAGTAAATTTGATTTCTTATTCCTTGATAATATAGAAGTATTCTAGGGTTCTTCAAATCTGAAAAAGTTGGGGCTTTTGGCTTTGGTAGTTGAATTGGAAGTCGTTGAGCATGTGTGAAGTGAAATTGGTGAATATTATTGTAATATTAGGCCAATTTATTCAATTGTTGAAGTGTTGTCATTCTAGAGTTTTTGATCCACTCTAAATAGCCTAGAATTGTTCTAGAGTTGTTCATTTGTGGTGGGACTCATTTGGTGATGGATTAATTAGATTAATCTTGTAGAAAATTGGATTTAAAGCATGAATTTTGGGCAATTTCGTTTTCTGTTATTGACCTGGAAATGATTCTGATTTTATGATGAAATTGGTGTCTTTTGAATGTTTTGGATGCATTTTGGGAGTTGGCATAATTTCCGGAAAGTGTTTCGGACTTGAAATAAGCGAAAACGGCCAAAAACGGCGTTACCGGGTGGATTTTGAGCCAACCGGATGACGGCTGTGAAAACAATGATTCTGTCACTGTTTGGGCAGCCCATGAACTGCCCGACACTATTGGAGCTGACCTGGGCAGTTTCCATAAGTGTCGGGTAGTCGGTTCGGTCAAAAACGTGTTTTAGGCCATTTTGCGGAAAATTATTTTTCGTAAAAGTTTCGCGAGTTTTCAACATTATTTATAATAATATTTGATATTGAATAAATAGGTTTAGGTGAAATATGAATAAATTATTCATATTAAATATTGAATAATTTATTCGTTATTTTGAAAAGTTTTAAAATATGATTTCGTCCGAACCCGCGCTTCCGCTGCGCCCATCTCCCAAAACCCCAACAGAAGCAAGCATATAGACATTTGTTTTCACTTCCTTCGTGATCTCACCAAAGATGGTACTGTGGAACTGGTGTATTGCAACAGTCAAGATCATCTAGCAGATATTATGGCAAAACCATTGAAGCTTGAAACATTTGAAGCTCTTCGTAAGGAACTGGGAATGTGCAGGATACCAATTTAAATTTATTGCAGATGAGCAAACAGTTTAAGAGAGGATATGTTGAGTCATTATATGCTATTTTATTGTATTTAATTAAGTCTTATTTAGTAGGAATATTAATTGTTAGTTTGAATTGTTCTTTCCTTGATTCACGTTGATTTGTTAAACGTGGGATGAAATTTGTTTTATTTCTCTTTCATGTAAGGCATATATGCCATCAATTCGGCATATTTAGTTAATAAGATTTTATTCTCAACAAAAAAATGTGTTCATTTGGATCTGATCTGAGCTGATAGCTCAGTTCAATCAAATGTTTCTTCACGCAATTGCGGAACCTCTAAAGGTGCAAGCCCTTGCTGTTTTTATTGGAACTGTTTTGAGAGGCGATCATAGCATGTGGAGTTTTGATTTCATGAGAGGGCATGTTGCTCTAGAACATGCCTGGAAGTATTTCTTGATTTGTGTTTTTTTCCGATATTTTCAACAAAAAGAAACAAGTATAATAATAATAATAATTAACATATTAAACTATTGTTATTGTTCTTACTGTAATTTTTAACATTTACACAATATTTTTACCCACAATAAAAATCTTATTTTCCAACACAATAATAGACACTTTAATTTAGTAATAACAAATACTAAAATTGACGCCTAATGATAAATGTCATGAACTAACCCAAAAATACTAATCTTTTGACTCGGAAAAAACTCATGCATAGCCCAAGCTCTATGCTAATTTTCTTAAATTCTCAACAGTTTTATCACTCAATCCCCGCGGGAGTAGAGAACCCGTTACTATCTAGATTGTGCTAACTTACGCTTTGACCCAAGTAGTACGGGTCACATAAAATCCCGTGTGACAACATGAAACTAAAATTACAAACAAAGAAAAAGATCATGTGATAATTTTAGAATGTCATTGACACAATATTATTATTATTATTATTATTATATAAGAACGCTCAGGTCCTATTTTGAAGTGGGAGATCTTATAGGATAGGATCCTATCGCAATTTTTCTTTTGCTAAGCTTATTGGGAAAAAAACCGACTTTTAATATTATTCTTACCCATTTAAATGTTTGATTTGATTTTTGAATAAACAAAAAATTTATTATGTAATATAACTTTTGTCTATTTGGGAAAGGAAACAGGTGTGTTTATCTGGACAAAAATAATATTTTTGTTTATATAAAACATAATTTGACAAATATTTGATTGACATAGCAGGTTACTTACCAATCTCAGTTGATTCTTTAATATAATCCAGAGGGTAGTTTAGTTTTTTTTTTAATTTTATTTTCCTTAAAAACTAAAGGTTTGTGTTTTTACGGATGCCCAGGTCAATCAGAAGATTCAGAGTCTACAAAATACGCCACCTTTTGCCAAATTAATTAATCTAGAAAAGACAAGACTTGGGAACTTCTTTCTTAATCAAGCCACCGGAGCCCACAATAAAGAAATTGTCTGATTAGTAGTTACTGGCAACTAGGATATCAAATATTATTAGGTATAAATATATTAATTTAATTATGAAAAATATTAACGAGTATCTAAAAGTTATTTTTAAGAATCTATTTTAGATAATTTTGACAGGAAAAAAGAGAAAAAATAATTAATATTTTGATAATATTTTTCATTTCTCATAAAAATAATATCGAAACTTTCCTAAAATAGATTTTTAATGAATATCATAAGAACACTCATTAGCATGACCTTTAACTATTAAACATAGATTTCATATTTTCAAAAATTTCATATTCATTAATAGAGTTTATCTATTTAATGATTTAAGTTACATGTTAAATAATCAAAGTAAATTATTTGAACCCAAATATATTTGATACATTTGAGTACCATAGATATGCCGTTGAAATAAAGGATGACACAGAAAGGCTGATCCCAAATTTATCACTCGGAATGTTCAAAAGAAAAAGTCAGCCCCTGGAACTTTTCTCCATGGAGCTAACATGCTGATTCCTTTCACTATATATAGATGTTGCATTGCCCTCATCTCTAACCCATAATCAATCTCAACACACAACAATGTCTTCATCTTCAAAATATGCTTCTGCCCTCAATCTCCTTTTAGCTTTTGCTTTCCTTAATCTCCAAACTGCTTTTGGACTTGACCCTCTCTTTCACTTTTGTTCAAGCTCCGAAAATTTCACTTCCCACGACCCTTATGAAACAAACTTGAACAAACTCATTGGTTACCTCAACTACCAAGCCCCTCCCACAGGTTTTGGCAAGGGTGCCTTTGGTGATGATCATACACCAAACCAAGCTTATGGCCTTGCTCTTTGTAGAGGTGATGTCTCAAAATCCGATTGCAAATCTTGTATTGTTGATGCAAGCAGTGAGATTCTCAAGCGTTGCCCTTACAACAAAGCTGCCATAATTTGGTATGATAATTGTCTTTTCAAGTACACAAATAAAGCTTTCTTTGGCCAAATTGACAACCAAAACAAGTTCTATATGTGGAATTTGAGAGTTGTAAGTGACCCGGTGTATTTCAACCAAAAGACTAGGGATTTGTTAACCCAATTGGCTGAGGAAGCTTATGTTAGTCCTAAATTGTACGCTGTTGGAGAAATGGAGCTCGGAGAATCGAAGAAGAAGCTTTATGGATTGACTCAATGCACAAGGGATCTTTCTAAAGTTGATTGTAAGAAGTGTCTTGATGGCATAATTGGTGAGCTTCCAAGCTGTTGTGATGCCAAGGAAGGAGGAAGAGTTGTTGGTGGAAGTTGTAATTTTAGATATGAAATTTACCCCTTTGTTAATAATGCCTGATCGAAGCTTAAATTAAATCAAACACTGGGGGATCTCCCATGCTACTATAGATAAATAAATTGCCATAATAATAAGAATATATAATAGTTAAGTCTTATATTGTTTCCTTACTTCCTAGGGCTCTTTGGCTGAGCTGTTTGGTGATTAGAGCTTTTTGTCTCTGTATTTAGTAATAAAATAAAGGTTATTTCCATTTGAATACTTAAGAAATTTAACAAATGGGTATAAGAAGGATTGATGTGTGGTATTTTATTATTATATTTTTATAGAATTTCCATTTTATGATAAGATGTTATATTTTACTACGATAAGTTTTGAGAAATAATAAATGAGTATAAGAAGTATTGAAATGTAATATTTTATTATTGTAGTAAAATATAATTTTCTGTAAAGATATAATGGTAAAATGTAATGTTTTTAAAGATTTAATAATAAAATATTACACTCAATACTTCTTGTACTCATTCATTGTATCTCAATTTTTGAAGTAGTAATTTTTTTTTTTTTTAAATACACATTTTTCTTAACGGCCAATATACACAGACATACATACATGGGCAGGTTCAAATAAGGTTCATGTGAATTTTAAGTATATTGTAAGGGCGGATAAAGATAAAAAAAATATTCTGTCTTTTAACTGAATATGAATTTTTTATGAAATATAAGATGTGGACCGGAGTCTCACGATATATCCCTTGAATGATTAGAGATGCTACCTTCAGATGCCAACTTTTGTCAACTTTATCTAGAGAATTAAATATATTCTCCCATTTTCAGCATTATTTTATTAAAAAATAACTTTATCAGACCAACGACTTTACTTTTGAATAGATATTATATTAGGGTTAAGTAATTCGAAAATCTTATATATATATAATGGGAGAGGTGCCAACAAGTATTGTATTTGTGTAATTAACAGAATAAATTATGTTCAAAACATTCAATTATTTAAATATTTATCCATCAATTATTGGATTTACGAGTTTATTTCAATAAAGAGATATATAAAGAAAATAATTTTTTAATGTTTTTAGAATTTAAACGCATTATTTAATTATTAACTTATTATATATTTAGTGTTGGAGGAAAATATCTCACATCGGCTGAGATAAACAATTAAACTCAAAATATAAACATTAGGCAATCTTCAACTCTCAAACTGGTTTTTGGGTTGAGTTAGGCTCATGAATTTCACATGGTATCAGAGTCATACTCATGCACGGGTGGGCCCACACTACCTGTCCACGTGACATGAACCAGACAAAAGACCGGTTTGCACGTGAGGGGGAGTGTTGAGGAAAATATCTCACATCGGCTGAGATAAACAATTAAACTCAAAATATAAACATTAGGCAATCATCAACTCTCAAGCTGGCTTTTGGGTTGAGTTAGACTCATGAATGTCAACATGGTATCAGAGCCACACTCATGCACGGGTGGGCCCACATTACCTGTCCACGTGACATGAACTAGACAAAAGACCGGTTTGCACGTGAGAGGGAGTGTTGAAGAAAATATTCCACATCGGCTGAGATAAACAATTAAACTCAAAATATAAACATTGGACAACCATCAACTCTTAAGCTGGTTTTTAGGTTGAGTTAGGCCCATGAATTTCAACATTTAACCATAGGTTAAAATTATAGAAACAACCTCTTTTTCATAAACAAGGGACAAAGCTGCGTACATTTGAATTTTTTATAATTCATAACGGAAATTTGTGCAATGAATATTATTATTATTATTAGATTTAAATTCGGTAAATTTTAAGTTAATTAGTTTGAAACATGATTATTAATTGAAGACCATCGCTTTCTCTGATAATTTTTTATTTTTGAAATTTCAAACCGACTGAATTATCATTTACAGAGTCATATATATTTGCTGATTCAATTATAAAACCAATGAAGTCCACTTAGAATTATTCCTGTAAGCCATTGAATTTTAAAGTAAATGGAAAAAACAATATGAGTGTAAAACGCTTTGAAAAATATCAACACAGGCATTGTATTTGACATTTGAATGGGTTCCACATATTCTCCATCCTGCTTTTGTACTTTAATCCATTAACGAGGTAGGTTTGTAGCTTCATTTGACAAATAGAAAAGTTTCATGTGAAATACGTGGAGAGTTGATAATATTGCAACTTGGAAACTAATAAAAGTCAGAATTTTCAACTCCCCAAGAAACTTTAAGTTGAATTTTCATGCATAGACGTCATCAAGGGATGTAAAATTCAGTATCTCATCTTGTGATTCTGAATTCAAATCTAGAGAGTGCATTTCTTATAAGAGTCTGAGATAGCCAAAGGTTTTATCTGCTCCGTTTAAGCTCCGGAAAGGTGGTTTGGTGATGGGGTTTCCAACAATTTAAAAAAAATAAAAAAAAAATGTTCAGCATAGACAGTCTTAGGAATGTATAGGTAGCTGGTGAAAGTTCCTACAAGCACTAGCGACAAACAATCTCTATACCCAAGAGGGGGGTGAATTGGGTTATCGCTATAAATGCGGAATCATAAAATCTTTGCCGATTTTAAGCTCTTATTATCAAGTGGGAGTTTTAGGCCAATTTTCTCTATTCTAATAAATATCATATATGCAAGTTTCTAATCAATAAGTGTAAATACAAATTAACTTGCAAATAGTAAAAGAGTAGGGAAAGAGAGATACGACACCGCGATATATAGTGGTTCGGCAAACCGTGCCTACGTCCACTCCCTCAAGCCTCGCTTGAAGATTTCTACTAGAATCGAGTTTCTGTGGTTCACTCGCAACCAAGAGTTTTCCGCAAAGGCACACTCCAAACCCTTTTACAATTTTGAGTTTTGTTCGTAGGCTCACTCACAAACCTTTACAATTACCCGAATAATGGGATTTCACAAACCGCAAGTGTTTTTGATAAGAAATAATTAAAACACACTTGGGCACTCACAAATAATAAGAAGATTGTGTGAGAGCAGAACCCAAAGTGATCTAAGCTCACTAAATGATATGAAGATGTATGTGAGCTTGGATGAGTGTTTAAAGTGTGTGAAGGTTTTGGACACTCTTTTCTTGCCTTAGAGAATGTATGTAGATTGTGTATTAAGTCTCTAACCTAAGGCAAAGGAGTTGGGGTCTTATTTATAACAAAATGCAAAGCTATCCCCAACTACAGCAAAACCGGCGAGCAAACCGGCGAGGAGACCGGCATGCCGGTCTAGGGTTTCAATATCTCCCAACGGCTATATAACGTTCGAAAAAATAGCCGTTAGACCGGCGAGCAAACCGGTATGGAGACCGGCGAGGACCAGCCCGGTTCCAGAGAGCAGGATTTTCTTGCCAATACCGGCATGAAGACCGGCGAGGTAACCGGAACGGTATGGCCCGGTTCCAGTAGGCATGCGAAACAGGGGAAGGCCGGTTTAATGACCGGTAAGGGGACCGGTATGGTCCATGCCGGTTCCAGAAGGCTTCCCTAAATACTAAAATGCAGATTTGAAGGTTTTAATGCATTTTGTACATGCCCCTAATGCATCTAAGTGAATGTGCATGATCCCTATGAGCTTAGGCACTTGAATATTACATCTCACATTACAAATTAAATCCTAAGCTAAGATGTTTGCAATATAATCTTCATTTTGCCGCAAGTCTTCACATTCTCGCTCTTCACCCCATATGCTTCGACACTTTTTGTATTGCTTCGTGTTTGCACGTCGAAGTCGTCAATTGCGTTGACGTCATCAAAATCCAATTAAGCGACCAAGTCGCCAACAGTTGGTTGGGTCTTAAATATAAAATTAAAATTAAAATTTGAAAAAAATTTAATTTTTAAATATTTGATATGATTTTAATTATTTATCGATATGAAACTAGTAGTCTAATAAGTAAAAGGGTGGTTAAAAATATATATTTTTTATAATGTTAAGAAATTAAACTAACTTGATGAATATATTTTTTTTTTTTGTTACGTGTCTATATAAAATCTTATTACTCTACGGGCTCGCAACTTCATTGCATGCATGTGCTTTTATAAAAAATAATGCTAACAGTAGTAAGATTGTTAATTTTTTGCTGGAAAAAAAAAAAACAAAAAAAACAAAACAAAAAAAAAAACACAATCACATAACACTGATTTTTTTTTTTAAAAAAAATATTTAATCATCTTATTATATTTTTATGAAAGGACACTTATTAAGGAAAAAGACAGTTGGACCCCAAATATTAAGGAAATTGACATAAAACTCTTTATTGTTTCCAAAAAGACATCCAATCTCTTATTCTTTATATATATTTTGTTATTTTAGATAGAAAAAAAATATATAATTTAGTGGATTTATTATGCATTCTCATATATCTTTGGATGTAATGAAATAAAATGACTATTTTAAGACAAGAAGTAAAAATATTGGTTATAAATTTTCCAAGGGCAGTTTAAAATAGGGGTGGCAAAACGAATTAATGAATCAAATTTGTATCGAATCCTAAATGAATCAAATCAAAATGTGATGAATTCTCATTCGTATTCAATTTTTTATCAAACAAATCATAATATTTGGATTTTTACAATATTCATTTAGTCATGACATTATTCAATGACGTAAATGTTAGGGTTGGTGATCGGAGCGCCAATCCGGATCGTATTTATGTCCGATTCATGAATACGAATAATTTATTTTTCCATAATATTACATATTAATGGTTGCACCTCTTATTTTTTATATACATATTCGATCTAATAACGATTAGTGATAAGTGTGATTTATACCCACTTATTTTAGCATCTTTAGCCTATTATTTTGTTATGGTTCGAGCCATTTAATGTATTTTATAGTTTATTTTATGTCTTATTTGTAGGAAGCATTATAACATCAAGAATGGAGCAAATACGTGTATTTCGGGACTTATCGGGAGTATCAGACTCAAGAAGCAGCAAAAACCTGCATCAGCTGCGCACTTAAATTAAAAAGGCTATAATCTTTGATTTAGAAAGAGTTACGAGACCCATAATATATCGAATTGCATCTATTCGACGAGATCTAGTCATTTACATACATTTTCCCGAGATTTGGGCGCTGCAGCGCCCACTGTTCGGCGCCGCAGCGTCCCCCGCGGACCAGAAACATGATTTCAGGGTTTTTTTTAGATGTTTAATGACTCATAGCCTCTATTATAAATAGAACAGTTCATCCAATACTCAAGATGAGGCTAATACACTGCACAAAATACAGAAACAAATATTTTTAGAGATCCAAGGAGAGGATTGAAGAGCGACAAGAGGAGATTAAGGCGGTGACGTCCGAGGAAGAATAGATTCAATTCGGGTTTTATCTTCTTATTTCTTTCTTAGAACTCTAATGATTTCCATTAGACTCATGACTTGTTATTCATTATTTTTATCTTTTGTCATGAACTAAACTCCTTAATTCTGGAGAATGTTGTAATCTATGCTTGAACCTTGTATTTTGTTTATCAATTTTGTTATGAAGTTTTATTAATTTATTTATATTCTTTTGAGTTTAACGCTTCTTGATTGTTGGCCACAATTGAAGATGGTGAATGTTTAGAATCTATCACTCGAGAGAGGGGATTTTGAATAGATCTAGAGAATATAGCTTAGGATTTTATAGAGTTCGAGAGAATCTGTAGTCTTTTGAAGTCGTTGATATAGAATCACAAAGCGTAATGAGTCGTTAACTATTGGATTTTTATAGAGATATCGAAGTCTGTAGTTGATGATATTTTCACTGATGCTCGAGAGAGAGAGTGGATATTTGCGAAATCTTGACTTATAAATAATATAACTGAACAAGGATTAATTGGTATGACAAATACATAGGCGACAACTAGGTGAAATCAGGATCCAGAATCTCTATCGTATTAGTTCCTCATATCTAAATATTTTTATATTTTATTTATTTATTAAAAATCTTTATTATTTATTTTCTAAATAAAGTTAGGATTATCAATTGTAGTACTTAGTGCGAGTTAACGCAATCCCTGTGGGTTCGACACTCTTAACTCATTTATACTAAAACTTGATACCGTACACTTGCGGTACGATATAAAAATATCACAACAAGTTTTTGGCGCCGTTGCCGGGGATTGTTTGTTTAATTCACATCAATACTACTACCAAGTAATCTTAGCTTTAATTTAGAATTTTATTTTTATTTTTTTTTTGTTTTTATCTTATTTTCTTTATTTCTTTTATTTTTGTCTCAAGTTTTATTTTTGTTTTTATTTCCTATTTTTTTTATTTTTTTTGTTTTATATTTTTGGTACGATGTGAGTTTGAAAAGAAGTAATGGCAGATCCTATTGGTGCACTGATAGCTCAAGTATCGTCCCTCACGACTCATCTAGCAGTATTGCCAAATCAAATGGGCCAACCGTCTATTGAAGCTGCTTCTGCTAATGGAATGCTTTTACCCAACAGAGGAGCGGGATTTGAACAAGTACAGTAAATGAACAATCGGAACTTCAACAGCCATATGCTGATATGGAGAACGTTTTGCAACCTCCTCATGGTTTCAATTATCCAAGAGCTGAGCATAAACCTTCCTTATAAGACCTCATGAGCACGTTTGTAGCTACAGCTTCATAGAGGTTTGAGAAGAATGAGCCAAGGCTGGATAACATCGAAACACGAATGGGCAATATAGAGACAAATATGAAATCTTTAGAAGCACAAATTGGGTTGCTTGTTTCTTCCATGGCCAATCAACAAACATGGGTATTTCCGAGTGATATTGAAGTCAATCCGAATGAGCAATGTCAAATCATAACATGTAGGAGAGAAAAAGAGTTTAAAGACACCTCTCAGGACTTAGGCAGTAAAGAAGATGAAATGATATTTCAGGAGGAAACAATAACTGAAGAAGAAAACAAAGGTGAATTGATAATGAGAGGTCAAAATAAAGAAGTCACCTTCAGTGTTTTCAGAGCCATGCTGAGCCCTCAAGGTGATGTAGAATGTCACAGGATATATACAGTAGAAAAGGGAGTTGAAACAAGACAGGGTGAATCAGTATTTCAACAGCCTATGAGCATAATGCAGCCATGCATAAAGGAAGATTCTCTGCAGCTAAACCTGAAACCACTCCCAAAACACCGTAAAAAGAGGAAAAGAAAGACCAGTGCTCACTTGGAGATGATCCCTGGAAGGTTAAAATGGAAGTCAAACCAATTTTGCCGAATGTGCAGTCCAGAATTTCCAACTGTGGGAAAATCTACATATCTTGGGGGACTATCTATGGATAAATCACCACAGCCTGCCAAGATGTCTTTTTCATGTCATAAGAACCGGTGGATACCAAAGAAGAAAGCAGATGAGATTACCCGGTTCACTATGTTTAAGCCACCATAACCATTTGGGAGGTTGCGTCCGGCTGAAGACGTTAAACTTAGCGCTAAGAGGTAGTACGAGACATACAACACCCGCGAAACCAAATTCTAACCAGCAATAGCCTGATCAATTTCATGCACGGTAGTGTTGTTCCTCACTCTTGTTCTTTATTTTTTATCTTACATTGAGGACAATGCAAGTTTTAAGTTTGGGGGTGTCTGCATGTTGCTTACTTGTTATTTAATTGTTTAAGTGAAAAAAAATTATTATTTATTTTTAGTCATAGATAGTAAAGCATAAATCATGTGATAAGATTGTTTGTTTATGGGTGAAATTTTAGAAACGATAAGTGCCCGATTTACTTTTATCTGATGCCTTGAATAATTGATCTATGTTAGACTCGTAAGCACTTAAAACAGGTTTTTAGCAGTGAAAACTTAAGTAGTTGACAAGGTGACTAGTTGAAGAAATTACATGTCGATGAATGACCGTTTGCTTAGATATATATCTTGATTTGCTAGTGTTATGAAGTGTGGTATAGCTAAAAAGAAAAAAAGTCTCTAAATAAAGAAAATAAACCACCTATAACTGATAAGCGTGAAGCTACCCATGGGCGAGTATTAGGACCACTATGAGGAGAAATGCTACCTTAAAGGGTAGGTGAGTTGAAAAAAAAAAGGGCAAAAAGAGAAAAGCAAAAAGAGACAAGAAAATAAAAGAAAATCATATCATACAGAGCACGAAATAAAGCAATTATAGAGCATAATTGAGATATCTAGGTTGGTTTGACCCATCGATTCTAATTTTTAAACGAAATCATTGAGTTGGCCTACTTAGGAGTCAAGCTGTGACCGAAGCTTTAAACACACACACACCGTGAGTCTAGCTTAGATAATTTATTCAAGAATTTGGATTCGAGTTGCAATTGCGTACTTTGAAGGTTCTCTAATTTCATTTATAAGCTTTCTTTGAGGAAAATTTTATGTGCAACTATCGAGACTATCTTTTATTATTTTTTATATTTTTTTTTGCATGATTGTGTGTGAATGACGTTTGTGGGTGTCGTCGCTGTAAGTCATTACGAGACTATAACTCGTCCACTAGGGCCGCCTAGGGGTTTAAAGGCTTGTTGCATATGCTAAATGCAATCGTGATCCCTACGAAAGTGGCTTAGTTAATTTATTTATTTTTAATTAATAAATAAAAAAAATATTTTTTATATTTTTTGCATGATTGTGTGTGAATGACGTTTGTGGGTGTCTTCGCTGTAAGCCCTCACGAGACTATAACTCGTTCAATAGGGTCGCCTAGGGGTTTAAAGGCTTGTTGCATATGCTAAATGCAATCGTGATCCCTACGAAAGTGGCTTAGTTAATTTATTTATTTTTAATTATTTATTTGAATTTAGTTTTTATTTTATCTTTTTCTCGGGACTAGCAAAATATTAAGTTTGGGGGTGTTTGATAAGTGTAATTTATACCCACTTATTTTAGCATCTTTAGCCTATTATTTTGTTATGGTTCGAGCCATTTAATGTATTTTATAGTTTATTTTATGTCTTATTTGTAGGAAGCATTATAACATCAAGAATGGAGCAAATACGTGTATTTCGGGACTTATCGGGAGTATCAGACTCAAGAAGCAGCAAAAATCTGTATCAGTTGCGCAGTTAAATTAAAAAGGCTATAACTTTTGATTTAGAAAGAGTTACGAGACCCATAATATATCGATTTGCATCTACTCGACGAGATCTAGTCATTTACATACATTTTCCCGAGATTTGGGCGCTGCAGCGCCCACTGTTCGGCGCCGCAGCGTCCCCCACGGACCAGAAACATGATTTCAGGGTTTTTTTAGATGTTTAATGACTCCTAGCCTCTATTATAAATAGAAAAGTTCATCCAATACTCAAGAGAAGGCTAATACACTGCAAAAAACACAGAAACAAATATTTTTAGAGATCCAAGGAGAGGATTGAAGAGCGACAAGAGGAGATTAAGGCGGTGACGTCCGAGGAAGAAGAGATTCAATTCGGGTTTTATCTTCTTATTTCTTTCTTAGAACTCTAATGATTTCCATTAGACTCATGACTTGTTATTCATTGTTTTTATCTTTTGTCATGAACTAAACTCCTTAATTCTGGAGAATGCTGTAATTTATGCTTGAACCTTGTATTTTGTTATGAAGTTTTATTAATTTATTTATATTCTTTTGAGTTTAATGCTTCTTGATTGTTGGCCACAATTGAAGATGATGAATGTTTAGAATCTATCACTCGATAGAGAGGATTTTGAATAGATCTAGAGAATATAGCCTAGGATTTTATAGAGTTCGAGAGAATCTGTAGTCTTTTGAAGTCGTTAATATAGAATCACAAAGCGTAATAAGTCGTTAACTATTGGATTTTTATAGAGATATCGAAGTCTGTAGTTGAAGATATTTTCACTGATGCTCGAGAGAGAGAGTGGATATTTGCGAAATCTTGACTTATAAATAATAAAACTGAACAAGGATTAATTGGTATGACAAATACATAGGCGACAACTATGTGAAATCAGGATCCAGAATCTCTATCGTATTAGTTCCTCCTATCTAAATATTTTTATATTTTATTTATTTATTAAAAATCTTTATTATTTATTTTCTAAATAAAGTTAGGATTATCAATTGTAGTACTTAGTGCGAGTTAACGCAATCCCTGTGGGTTCGACACTCTTAACTCATTTATACTAAAACTTGACACCGTACACTTGCGGTACGATATAAAAATATCACAACAATTAGCTAGATTGAAACTAAATCTGATTTAATGATATGTATATATTAGACAAAGACCCTAAGATTTACAACGTAGTGCGCAGTTACAACGTAATTTGTAATTGACATTGGGAAGCATCACTATAAGTTGTATATTCTCAAATAAAATTTCTGGTCAAGATTTACTGACGGTTAGTAAAATCAATTGACACAAGTACATGTCGTATATCTGGACTTGGTCTGATGGTTTATCCCAATGAACCATGAGACTCGGGAGACTCGTATAGACATGTATGTGTTTATTTGATAAACACTAAATGTTGCGATATTTTATGTATCGTACTGCAAGTGTACATTGTCAAGTTTTAGTAAAGATGAATGAAGAGTGTCGAACCCACATGGGTTATATTGAACTCACATTAAGTACTATAATTAGTAAACCTAACTTTATTTAGAAAAAAGTTAATTAAGATTAAACTAAATAATTAAGATATGAAAATAATTAAATAGGAGAAACCAATATGAGAGAGATTATAGAGTCTGATTTCACCTAACTATCCCATATGTATTTGTCATGCCATTCAATCTTTATTATGTTGCATTGTTTATAAGTCAAGAATCCTAAAGTATTCACTCTCTCTCCCGAGAAATAATGAAAGATTATTAATTATAGACTTCGAATCCCTATAAAAATCTAGTAATCAATAACTCATTACGTTATGTTATTTTGTGTTCACGACTTTAAATGAACTATAGATTCTCCCGAAATCTATAAAATTCCTAGGTTATATTCTCTAGATCCTATTCAAAATTACTCTCTCCTGAGCGATAGATTATAAACATACATCATCTCAATTTGTGACCAACAAACAAGAAGCATTAAACATAAGAGAATACAAATAAACTGAATCAAAACTTTATATAAATCAAATTAGTAAACATCACATAGGTTCAAGCATTAGTTACATCATCCTCTAGAATTATGGAGTTAGTTCATGACCAAATAATAAATCAATGAAAGTAGAGTCATGAACATAATGGATATCATTAAAGTTTAAAAAAAGAAATTAGATGATAAAACCTGAATTGAATCTCTTCATCTTCGGACGTCACTGTCTTCGTATCCTCTTGTCGCTCTTCAATCCTCCTCCATGGATCTCTCTAAAATAATTATTTTAAGTCTTTTTATTGTGTATTAGCCTTCTCTCTAGGGTTTTGGACGAGCTTGTGTATTTATAATAAAGTCTTGGAGTCCTTGTGCATGTAAAACCCTAAGAATTGGTGTTTCTGGGGGTCTGTACGCCTAGTTTTCGGCATTTTTCTATGGCAGGAATTTGTGTGGGCGTCGCGACTCCAGGTTATTTTTCTGGATGTTGTGTTCTGCATTTTCCGCTTTTCCCGCGTGCTTCCGATGCGTCCGTAAGGTCCCAAAACACATACAAATGCCTCAAGATCCGTGTTCCAATGCTTCCTACAAATAAAACATAAAACAAACTATAAAAATACATTAAATGATATAGAATCTAACAAGAAAATTAGTTAAGAATGTAGGAATAGGTGGGTATAAATCGCACTTATCACTAAACGACTCACCGAAGTTTTCCTAATAGATGGTACATCAACGTCAATAGGAATCTTCTCGAGTCGAGTAGCATAGTGGTCCTTCGACTTGAGATACCACTGAGGATATATGAGACATCCACTACATTTTGATGACAGTCACGTCATCGATCTATTTAGATCAGACCTCTGTCTGCTTGTTGGGTGTGGACTTATGCTCATGATATCCTGTGAGTATCAGATAGAATACTGCAGTCCTGTGTACATGGCATAGGTATCATATACGTGTTTGTGATCTAGTAAATTCATGGTCGTGGTATACTTCAGAAGCGAGTTTCAAGTGTTATTTAGAGATCGTAAATTTGAAAGTCGACTATATTATACCTTAGGGATTTGACGTTCTTATCTATATCCCCGATATAATATTGATAGCTTGTGACAGAGAGATTATACGTATGCAATGACCTCGACTTGCATAGTTTAGCGAGATTATCTGTGGTCGTCATAATTTACGAGTGGATGCATTATGGACACGAAATTTGATTCTGTGACGGATAAACCTAAACTTAAAGAGTCTCACAATATGAAGTGTACTCGTTGAGCACTTGAGCAACGTGTTATGAATAATACAGATTATTCATAATACTTCATTCGGATTAAATGAGTTAATTCAAATCGTTTAACGGTTAAACGAAAAGATACATGCATATGGACATTTTGGTCATTTCCTAATTAATGTGTATTTGTATTTAATATATGATTTTATTAAATACACATTAATTATTTATCAAATAAGATATTTGACATATATTATAAATAAATATATATATTGATTATTTAAAGTAAATATGATACATATATTTAGATATTTGTATTTAAGTAATTATTTAATTATTTAATTATTAAATATTTAAAGTAATTAAAATATAAATATATAAAGTGATATTTAAGTTAGGAAATGATTAAAATGTAAATATTTGACTTATTTATATTTTTTGATTAAAGGTAGTAGTTATCAAATTGGATTTGTTAACTTTACCTTCATATTTATTTTGGTTAAATGAATTTTTCCTTGGACAAAATGGCCCCCTAGCTCATGCCCATCATCAAGTATTTAAGGGAAATATTTTTTTCCTTTGTTAGGTTAATAATTGCATGGAGTGCCTGGATGAGGCCATAATTGAAATTCCAAGCCACTGCTATGCAAAACGAGGTGGGCGAGTTGGTAGTGGGAGCAGTAATTATAGATGTGTGCTTTACCCTATTGTTGGTCCTTGAAGCAAAAATATCTAACCTTGAGGCATCTAATAAATGTTGTATGTATATATATATATATTTTTAATAATTGGGATGTCTGATCCAATTTACGCTCACCTCGACTAATTATTAGGACTCGTGTTCTGTGTCTTCAGAAGTTTTCCAACACATATCGATGTGAGTCGATGGCTTTTTACACCAATAAACTGGTCCCAAGAAAATACAATAGTGGGGTTTGAATCTTAAATCTGAGAGAACATTGTATGTATAAGGTATAAAGTTAAATAATGGTTTCTCAAGAACAAAATAAATAGCGTGTGCGTGTATATATATATATTTTTTTAAAAAAACAAATATTTAAAGAAATCAATAGTTTGGATGATTAATCAATAAAATTATTTGTTTCTAAATCTCCTTTTATCTCACTTGGCTCAATTGACATGTTTCTTTAATAATTTAATTGGTAATGTTTCTTTATCATGATTAATTCGAGGGTGGAGTTTCGGGTCAGCTTACGCGCACCTCGATTAATCCCTGAGACCCATACTTCGTGCCCTTAAAAGTTTCCTAGCACATATGAGGGTAAGTCACTGACTTTTTACACCAAAATGACATGTCCTAAAGAAATACATATATTGAGATTCGAACATTTACCTTGAGAGAGCACAAATCACTCAAGTCCAATACATTTATCACTGAGACAAGCCACGTCATGAAAAAATAAAAATATCACCTTTCATTGTTATTTTTTATGATGTGACTATTTTCTTACACTGCTTTTTACACTACTTTATCTCTTTTATTAGTAATCTTTAATTTAACTCAAAAATATATTTGTCACACCAAATATTTCATGAAATAAGTAAAAATTAGTCGTGGATTTATTTGAATAATGTACGTCATTTCGTATAGCTTTAAGTGAAATTTGAAAATAGACTTTACAATATTAAATTTAAAAAGGAAAATAGAATCATAACAGCTGAAGAATGAAATTTTGAACCAATAATCATATTAGCAATATTTCAAAACCAAAGTGCTGTGTGACACCCCATTTCTTTTTTAAATCTTAGAGAGGAGGGTAGTTTGGTATTTTTGCATGTGTGTATAAAGCAAAAGTTGCTTTATGATTTCCTTCACTTTTCACAACAAAGTGAAAAGAGAGGGGAGAAAATAAAGAAAAGTGAGTTCTTTTTGTTTAGATTCGGAGCCGATCTCAATTGAGTTTTTTAAGAAAAACATAAAGCTCGACGAGAGGAATATTTTAATGGTATTGTTATCACGGGATATTAGGGATATTATTTGTACTTTTTTGCAATTATTTAATTATATCATGTAAAACATTTAAAAAAATCGTTCAATGCACGACAAAGTACCAATACTTTTATCGTGTAAAAATATACACACGAAAAAGTATCAATATTTTATCTAGCATCCGCATGAAAAAATCATGTTTGTAGAAAGATTTTATATATATATACACGCTAGTCAAATGGCGATTTTATCATTGTGACGTCATTTGCATATTTTCGAATATTATATTATATTGGGGGTGTATCAGAGAACACTTTTCATAACTTCATGTGGAAAAATGTACTTCGCCCTAATATATATATAATGGTCAAATGCCATTTCTCGTTTAACTCTATTAATAAAATTGAGTATTTTCGAACATTAGATTACATTACATTAGAGTGGACCAAAAAATTTTTTTCAAGTTTTCAAATAATTTTGAACTTAAACCTAATTTCAGAGGGAAAAATATATTGTTGGGGAACTTACAATGGGGAATCTAGTTTTTGAGGCATGTATGACACTTTCTTAGAGCAATATTTACCATCATTATGTGTTGTAATGGTTGCATGACAGATACACTATAAGATACAACAAAAATTTAGAGATACAAAACAACACTTATTGAATCTCTACTTGAGAACTCTTTATGTGAAAAATATTACATATAATCAATCATTTTCGTGTTCTATTCATAGACAACCAAGATTTGTATGTGCTTCATATTGACGCGACAATATAAGTCGAGAGCGTTGCCCCTGAACCCCCACAAGGGACATTGGCCCCTCGACCCATTGCGATCTTTCCGGGAAGGTTGATCCTTGTTACATCAGGATATGGAAATAATTGATTCAACATATCATATCATATAATATCTTACATTAATAAATTAACTATCTCTTATTGAATGTATATATATTTATATATCCAAATTCAACATCGTATACTTCGGTCTTTAAATTAACTATAGACTTGTGAGTGCGGGTAGAACCGAAAAGCACTTTTCATCAAATTAAATATAGGCAAATTGCGCTGTGATCGTGCTTCCACTATCATTGCTAGGTAGCTGCTTCAGAATGTTTTGTATATTCTTATTCCATTTTGCTGTGATGATGGATTAGAATTCTTGGACTAGGTCATCACCTTAAACTTCAAATAAAATGTCAGCCTTTTCACCATCACATGCTTTTCATAAAATGAATTGAATATTTTTTTTTTTTTTTTTTACTACTATAGAAAATACTGTATAATATATTTTAAAAACGTATGACACCCAACCCATAATTAATTGGTTCTTCCTGTAATACGTTGAGGTGCAGCAGTTGAACAGACATCTAAAGATAAAACACGGTTTCAGGGCGGGTCGCGGACAAAAAATATATATAAAAAACCACCCATTGAATAATTGAAGACTGCAATAACTTGATCTTGGCAATGTTTATGATTCCCAAAACATGGTCAAATGATGCACATGGAGCCAAGTCAAGATTGGGAGGCATAAGCTAGTTCACAATGGAGAGAAGAGCATAGAAGAAATTATTATTCCTGACAATAATTTATTAAAAAAATAAATAAATATTATTGATTCCAGAAATGAACAACCTGTCATTTGCCCAAGTCTTCCAAAAAATTGAAGCAACTCCAGCAGGGAAGCCATAACCTATCCTTCCTTATTCCCAAAAGCACTTCTTGCCGCGTCTCTTCTGACTCTATATATACACATCCAGTTCTAATTCAATCACAAAACATTATTTTCATCTGTACTTTGCCTCGAATACATTCCACATTGACTCCATTTATTCTCCAAGCTTTCACTTAATTTTTAGCCAGGAAAATGGCAGTGCAAAGAACATTGATAAGCTTGGCTGCTATAGCCATGCTCATTCAACTAGCCATGGCAGCAAATTACACTGTTGGAGGTACAAATGGTGGGTGGGATACGGCCACTGACCTGAAAACATGGGCAACTTCTCAGAAATTTGTCGTTGGCGATAATCTGAGTAAGTTATGAGTTATGATCATACATTTAAATCATTGTATATATGAATTAAGATCATGAGAGCATTGAAAGTGATTTACTGTTATGTGCAGTTTTCCAGTACTCATCAAGTCATGATGTGAGCGAAGTATCGAAGCCAGATTATGATTCCTGCCAGGCAAGCAATGCAATCCAGACTCGTACTGATGGCAACACAGTCATCACACTCTCTTCTCCAGGCAAGAGATACTTCATCTGTGGAATTCCGGGACATTGTATCGCGGGTATGAAGGTGGAGATAGACACTCTTGCAGCAACTTCCCCAGCATCACCTTCAACACCACCAAAAGCTTCCCCTACAGCGCCCGCACCACAAGCTTCTCCTTTGACCCCACCACCAGCTTCCTCAGCACCAGAAACTTCCTCTCCCTCAGCATCACCAGCTCCGGAAACTTCCTCCCCCTCTCCTGTAGAATCACCGAAATCTTCTTCCAAAGCCTCCCCTATTTCTCCATCAAGCTCACCTTTGAGCAGTCCCCCACCTTCCCCTGGTGTCCCTGCAGCAGACTCCCCTTCAACCTCCCCTCCTCCAACTGGTGTTGCCCCGCCGCCCCAGCCCTCATCAGCTGTCAAAGGTGTCTTCAAAACCACCCTCGCATTGGGGTTCAGCTTTGGAATCACCATGCTTCTTGCCTTGTAAACAAAAGTGGCGTTTGCTTTCGTTCTAATTTTCTGATCTATGGTAAAATTTGAGTAACAGATTCTTCTCATGTCCATAGCATTCGTTGTTTACGTTGAATCTACCTCAATTGTGCTGTGAGAAAGTATCAATAATGATGAATAACATGCAATTTCATAATTCCTATATCAATCTTCTAAATGCAACAACGGTACAGGAAAAAAATAATTATACTAATAGATTTGATTTCTATGAAGTTTCCAACAAATTTTCATGTATCAAAATGTTCCAACAGAATATTTTCAGCATATAAAAAATCTCAAATTGGTCGTTTTTGTTATTTAAATGTACCACATTGATTCAGCAGTTACACCTTAAAGCAGTTATTATATTTTACATATGAAAGCAGAAATCTACAGAAGCTTCTAACTTGAAAACATCAAGAAGTTTCAGTCTTTTCTGAAAGCATTACATTACATTGTAGACAACAAACAGATAAACAACCTTACAGCGTAGGGATAGTAATTTGAGATGGATGTCCAATTTAAGCAACTGGAGGACGAAGTACATGATCCTGTGATGTATCAACTGCGGCAGGTGGCATGAATTGCCACATTGCAACACCAGGGTAACCCATGAAAGGCACCAGCTTGTTACCAGCAACCTGGCTTTGAGCAAAAAATGCAGTTGACATTGAAGAGTGCTGAGGCAAAAAGCCTGATGGTGCAGTCATTGCTTTTACTTGCTTTTCCAACTTCTCTTTATCACCCTTTAGACTCTGCTTCTCATCACGGAGCTCATTCTTCTCAGCCTGCACAAATAAAGAGCAACAAAGTTGCACACGGTCACCTAAAATCCTAGATAAACATATCTAGTTTTCAGCCCAGGCATAATAAAGTGAGACCTCGAAATAGATGCAAGAAATTTTAAAATGTAAAATTCAAGCCAGGACTCACCTTCAATTCTTTAATCTTTTCTTGCAAATCCTCATTTGACTCCCTCAGCTTCTGGGCTTCAGTTCTTAACTGTGACAAAGTTCGAACAGCATCACTCAAAATAGCAGCCTTGTCTGTCTTGGGTGATTTTCCAGGCTCCAGAATAGAACACAATTCCAGAAACCTTCAGATCATTCCCAATTCAATGTGAGAATTTGGAAAAAAAAAACAGTTAATTAGGGAAGAAAAATAACAATATCATGCCTCTCATTCAACCGATCTCTCCGCAACTTCTCACGGCATGCTTTGGAGCCAGATACAGTGCATGATTCAGACCTCAACCTGTAAAAAAGTACTTGCACAGACATAAATTAAGGAAAAAACTATGAGTTAGAAAAATCAAAAGCCCAAGCATCTATCATTACAGTTAAACTCATAAATGAACTATGTACTCCTTAAGCACCTAAATATGTAATTATGTACGGCACGGATCCACAAGTAAAAAAATGACGTAGCGCACGAGGCTTCCCATACTGTGAGTTATGGGAAGGATTCAATATGTAATACCACTGTAAATTAGTAGTTATATGTCCATTTTAATATTTTTGAAAATGAGATTAAAGGTAAGCTTACTCTGAAAGAGTTTATATATATTTCAATAATTCAATGTCACAATACAGAAACAAGTTCCTTGTTAGTAGGCCAACTAGCATAAGCAGTAAAGTTAAAACTTACACCAATCTCAACCTTAACTAACTTATTACTTTCTAATTTCTATTGATCTTCTCAGCACCATTTTGTAGAATCATTTATGAACAACTGTCAATAGATATCAAACTGCAGAAAGGGATAGTTTTTAACCTTTTTCGGGAGCCTGCTTCCTTTGGCTCATCTGAATCACCAAATGAGCAGTCAACCGTCACACTGGAAACATACAGCACAGTTAAGAACACATAAAGTTTGAGAATTAAACAAATTACACAAGTTTAAAAAAAAATGAAAATGACACCCAATTGCCCCGCAAATTGCCATAACAACACTTTAATCCCTACAATTATGAAATACAAGCATTAATCCCTGTCATTAAATATTTTCCATTTATTTTGAATCACTTTTCATCCACTTAGTGTTAACTAACTTGAATACCCAAAAAACTGTCCAAATATAGTAAATGATTGTTCGAAAATTATATAAAAAGTGACTCAATTAAAAAAAATAAATTATTTGAATATCCAAAAAAAAAAAACTGTTTCAAAATTAGATGAAAAATTACTCAATTAACAAAAAAAATATTTAACGGGAGTAACTAAAGCTTATATTTTCTAAAACTACAAGACTAAATCTTATATTTTCTAAAATTACAGGTACTAAAGCTTGTATTTTAAATACTATCATTATAAAAATTTGAAGGGTAGTAGGCTGTCATTTTCCCTTGGAAAAAAAAATGGTGTATTCCTCCTCCTGCTAGCTAAAGCTAACGGGTTTCAGCATGCTTTCCCAAGAATAAAGGTGAATTTAGGAGCTCAAAATATGCTGTTTTGGAACTTTGGGGGGGAACAGAATCATAAATATAATGACCAAATTTCTATTCCTCTATCAAAAGTTGACATTTTTTTTTCTTTTACCGTTAGCTATTTGTTTGAACAGTTAATTCTTCGATATTCGTTAATTATCGAACGAGTATAAACAAAAACCAGAAATTAAAGAATCTAAATTTCATTCTCTGATTACTTTCTCAGGAAACAAACGGAAAACGAAGTTTCACAATAAGAGCTTACCTTGCAGTGGAGGACGCATTAATGGCGGCGGCGGCGGAAGGCCAGTCGAAGTTTCCGGCGATAGGGATGGCGTCGACTATGCCATAATCGATGAGCCAATCAGAGTTGTCGGATGAAGCAATATCCATTTCCTTTTGCCTTCTCTGCAAAATTACACTTCAATTCAAAATATAGCGTTGTTTTATTTGATAGATGATTATTTAATTAATTAATTGTATTTGAAAAATAAAAAATAAATAATTGGGCCAGATGTTGAGTGTCACGTAAGAGTAAATTTTATTTTATTTTTATTATTATTATTTTTTGAAATCGTTGGAAATCTCACCGTCAAACCACCCCTTCCGAACTTAAACAGATGAGATAAAATCACCGACGGTCTCAGGTTCTCACGTTTCATGAGGACCTTTAGTCATCATTTTCCGTTTCCTATTTACTAAAATCACATGATTTGTAAAAAAAAATGCATTATTATTATTATTATTATTATTATTATATTATTATTTGTTGGAGAATTTAATAAACATATGATATTTTTCATTATATTAAATATAACTAGTATTCATTTAGTAATTTTTAATATTTCAATACACGTGATAAAATATTATTGAATTATTTCATAAATAATGTGATATTATCTTGTGTTTTCCTGTGGTGCTTCATTGATGGTAACTATAGGTTATGTTGTTCTCGATGGACGTGGCTTGGTGGTGTACGGTTCAGGATCTCACCTTGAGGTCCTGAATTTGAATTCAGGGAGTGTGTTTCTTATAAGAATCTATGACAGTCGGAGGTTTTATATGCTTCGCTTAAGTCCGGAAAGAGTGATTTGGCGGTGGAATTTCCAACGATTTCAAAAAAATAAGTTAATCAAGTTACAATGTTATAAATGGATATCAATTCAAACATCGTTTACTTGTTGGGGGTATCGTGACGCTTGATTGAAAACGAGAGAAAGGTAGTGCTTACAAGCTTAAGTTTGAGCGAAAACGACATTCTTCCAAACACACAAAGTGATTAAATGTAAAAAGCACTTCTGTTATGTCTGTTTCCACTTTCCAATACGAAATTATATTTTTACCAATAAATAATCACTCATGGTGACGCCAAGATTCCACCACTAGTTCTTATTCCCACAGGAATAGCAATACAAAATTTAGTCATAATTATTTATATAACTGTGATGAATGCAGCTTCTTCTTTATTATTAATTATTATTATTATTATTTCTTAAGTTTGATGTTGTTTTTTTTTTAGCTGATGGGTATGTCCCAAAATTATAATCGTTTGTCACCTAGGTTCGAGTTATAGAAAATGTAAGAGGTTAAAAAAATATTTGAATTTGATCACTCACTAGTTTTTAAAATTATGAAAAATAATTGATGTGAGTGCACTTCAAATGTATACTATTTAAGTGCCGAGTAATCAACGATTAATTACATATTGCTTTTAGAGTTATTAGATTTAGACGAATTTGATCATTTTAAATTGACGTCAAATATCAAGTGATTTTGACTGATTAATTAATTGATTTCTTATTTTCAATTTTTTTAAAAATCGTCGATTTAAAATTTTAATATATTTTTTTTGAGGTTTTGATTGATGATTTTGTTTGGAAAAAAATAAAGATTCAGTTAGAAACAATGAAAAAGATGGAGAATATACTTCGATTTAAACAAATTATTATTTGGTGTAATAATACTATTATTATACTTAATTTTTTAAATTTTCTTAAATAAGATAATTTTTTCTATATCTATCAAATATTTTCTATTCATATTGACTGGATTAAATTCTTTTTAATATTTTTTAATCATAAATAAATGATTTAAAAAAAAATTGATAGATAAATTTTATATATTTTTTATTCTCAATCATTCGTTAACATCAATTTTTCCATTTTTAATTAATTTATATTAATTATCGATCATTTTGGATTAATCACAAATTAGTCAATTAAACTGGTCCAGCCAGCCTTGTGCATGAACCGGGCTTAAAACGTGGTGAGCCGTTCCAATCCATGCACGAAACCCAAAGAAAAGGGAGGGGCCGATGTACATGATTGATGCGCTGTGATTGTCTGGCTGTAGCCTATAGATGGTGGTACGTACACGATGCTATTTGTGGAGCCACGTACCATAACATATTCTCCAGCACATGGTAGTTTTATCATAACGAGAATGAACAATGAACATCGTAATTGAAGATTCCTTGGAAGTTGGAACCCACCAGAAACTGAGCCCGAGGTTATCAAAAAGGTGGTTCTTTTTCCTATTGTAACCTTTGAAAAATCTCCAAATTTAGATCGGATGATGAATTTTTACTCCAAATAAAAATTGAATTTGGAATTATGTCGATATTTGGTTTCGAATCTTGAATTATCTTCACAACTTTGGACCTACACACTTTTTACTCTAGCAAGGTCCTAATGCCCTAAAATCTTGATACTCATCTAATTCTAACCTTCAAAAGTTGAAGCGGATCATTTCGTAGCACCACTCTAATCTTCATAGGAACCTCTTCATTAGTTACCAATTCTTTTGAAATCTCATTAGATCCTTTTTTTTTTTTTTTTGGAAACGATGGAAACTCCGCCACCAAATCACTCATTCTGGGCCGCGGCGCAGGTAAAACCACCGGTTGGCCCAAGCTCTTACAAGAAGTGCACCCCCTGAATTCAAACCCAGAACCTCAAGGTGAGATCCTGGATCCTACACCACTATTAGATCCCATACGCGCTAAAAGATCAATTGATTTCAAAGTCCATCATTAGATCCCATACGCGCTAAAAGATCAATTGATTTATTTCCTTCTCGAAATATATGATGGACTTTGAAATTCAGTTGTCGCAAGAGAATAAGCAATTCCTCTTGATAGTCTTCGAGATACCAAACCTAACAAGAGGAGTTATGAACCCAATCCACCAAAACTTTAGAATTCGTCTCAATTTCAATGTTTGAAACCCTTTATAATGGCAGACATTTACGCCTTCAAGCAAAGCCAGCAACTCCGTAAAATTATGTTGTCTAATATGTGATATCAAATGAAATTAACATGCAACAAATAATCAATAGTACATGAACATGCCAAATTAAACATAAACCATAAAATTTAGTAAAACCTAGAAAATGTAGAAGATGATGAAACTTAAAATCCAAGTCGAGTTGCCTCTGTCCTTAAGAACTTATTAGCCCCGCCTTAGTGCTCTACGGATGGTTTTGTGGCTAACGTTCTCCGATACTACTTGGATGCTTCTTGTAGAAGGGACATTCTTTTCACAAGATCTTAAATAATGACAGATGGTGGAAACTCTTTTTTTTCCCCTTAAAATACTCTCTAAGACAATGTATGCAACTTATAATTTTCTGGATTCTTTAAGAAATGACATAAGGCTCCTTTATATAGGTATGAAATGATACCTTTGAGGACACCATTTGGTTTAGGGTGTAACCCTCCTAAGGATTCCCCTTCCTAATACCTTTTGGAGTCTAGAGGTGTGTTCTTCCAATTTTAGAGGACATGTCTCTACATGTTAGTGCATTTCCCATAGGACACTACTCAATGAACATGACTCTCCTTCATTCATACTATATATTTAGAGAATTTACAACAATCTCCCACAATTCTCTAAATATTCTTGCAGACACTTAAAAGAGTTTCCCTGAAATAAAACTATATCGAAATAGGTAGCTTTCGCCTTGAACATTTCCTAGTGAATGAAAATCAGATTTACTTAGCAAACCAGTGACTCATAGTTTTGAACTGTTCTGTCGTTGGTGTAAACCAAGACAATTGCCAACACACAACTTTACTTCAATCATTTCCCGTTCTACGGTTGTGTTCTTTTCGGCCATGAACATTGGTCCTGGATTCATCAAGTACTTTAGGGAATTCAGCCTTCAAAAATCTCATGGAAGCGACCTCACTTCTTACTTGAAATATGTGATATACTATAAAGAGGTAATTTTCCTTAACCCTCATTAGAACTCTTCTCCTAATATAGTGATCATTAAAAGCCTTGGCTTATCCTAACCTTGACAGACAGCACTCTACGTCATTACAGGAATGAGAAAGAGTATAAAACTCCACAGTGCTTGTTTTGAATTGCACAAAATTTCAGTTGTCCCTTTTGAATCTAGATCTTGGAATCTCCAGTCAGCTAGATTGAGTTTCCACAATGACAATTCTTAATTTATAGGCTTCATGCCCATTCCCCTCGATGACTTTTCAACTTGCTCTCTAGGTAAGCCTTAAGTAAGTGGATCCGCTAGGTTTTCCTTCAATTTGACATAATCTATTGAAATTATGACACTTGAGAACATTTGTCGTATGATATTATTTCTGCGACGTATGTGTCGAGACTTACCATTATACATTGTATTTTGGGCTCTCTCAATAGTCGATTGACTATCACAATGTATGCTTATCACTGGCATTGGTTTGGGCCAATTTGGAATATCCTCTAGGAAATTTTGAAGCCATTCCACTTCTTCTGATGTTTTGTCTAATGCTATGAACTCTGATTCCATAGTAGACCGGACAATACATGTTTGACTCGAGAATTTCCATGACACGGCTGCACCACCAAGTGTGAAAATAAATCAACTTGTAGATCTGGAATCCACTGTATCAGATATCTAGTTAGCATCGATGTATCCCTCTAGAACAGCAGGATATCTCGATAATGTAGACCATATTTTGAAGTTTCTCTCAGATACCTCAAAACTCTTACTATGACTTTCCAGTGGTTGTGTCCTAGATTGCTCGTGTATATGCTAAGCCTATATACAGCTTGGGCGATATCAGGTCGTGTGCAATTTATGAGATACATCAGACTTCCGATGATTCTCGAATACTCTAGTTGTGATATGCTTGAGCCAGTATTCTTTGATAAATGAAGAGTTAGGTCTACATGATTTCTAGCCACATTTAGATCTCATTTATTATATTTCTCAAGTATTTTCTCAACAAAATGAGTCTGAGATAATATATACATCTCTGATGTTTTGGAAATCTTAATTCTTAAGATCACACCAGCTAATCCCAAATCTGTCATACAAATACAGCTAGAGGTATTTATTGAGAAGATAATATATACCTCAAGGAAGCTAACCAGAAACTGCAGGTTCAGTCATCATGCATGTAGATAAAAGTAAACAAAATCTTTCTTAACACGATATTGTCAGCTAAGCTCATCCAAAAAGCTCATTGCTAATTAACCTATACAGGAAACATTAATTCAAGATTTGATTTGATTACCAATATCAAAGGCTCAGGGCTTTATCCGCAAATAATTCCTTTTAGTACAATGAGAAACAATTACAAACAGGTCTGACCGTCCATATTATGATCGAGAAAATTACTTGGTAAAAAACACAAGTGTTTATATGGTTCTTCACCCACAAACACAGTTAACGATTGAATACAGGATATTAAGGCCATGATCGATTATCGGATGATTAAGTATTTGTTGAGAAAATCTCGCTATGATACCAATTG
>SKCR01027236.1:0-50347 GCA_019454045.1 Zanthoxylum bungeanum | reverse complement strand
TGTATGCGCATGGGCGCTAAGGTAGATGCTGAAAGGATAAGTAATCAAGTATTATTCTGGGTGACATAAAGATTCAGTTAGGAAATACAACATTATCAAAGTGAGAGAGCCTGCAGAATAATGAGTAGTCAACTTCCATCTCCTTTCACTTTGTTGACTTGAAGGTGAAATTTCAGATGACTTCAAAGAATAGTAAAGGTCTCTTGTGCATCAAATTTTTACTTTGATGAAATTGAAGACTAATCAACACAGCAATAGTAAACAAGAAGAAAAGAAAAAACATTGCAAGGAAGATGAAGAAAGTTCTAAGGATCATAAAAATTGGGTTATTCAATCTCTTCTACTGCAGTCTGCCATGTATATAAGCCAAATAGTCACTGCATTGCAGCACAAGTTTGTTCATTGCCAGCACTATGGAAGCCTAAAACAATAAGGACAAACACCAAAAGCCTGAAACAGAGAGAATTTTATATATGTTTGGTCTTGACTAAAATATTTTGATGTGCAAGGGAAGGAAGGATATGAACGTATAAATGAACCCAGAAAGCTGCTTGCAGATGGCATTAACCAAAAAAAAAAAAAAGATTTAGAAAGGAAAGGGGAAAAAAGGTTGGAACTAAAAAGATCTTCTAAGAATGATGAAACATACCTATCAATAGACCCTGATAAACTGTTTTCACTACCAGCATCTGCCAATGAAATGATAATGAATGTGTAGCTATCAGCACAAATTCCTGAGAGATCCTGAGCACCTCATAAAAACTTTTCCAATGACAGTAATTTTGTTATGATTTTAGTTTATTTTTATCTTTTCCAATCCCACTGCTCCCACTCCAAATAGAGTGAAGGTCCTAATATACGTAACCTTACCCTTATTTTTTTCACGAGTCCTGACCACGCGGATCCGTCACAGTTAATACTGTAATTGATTGATGAACAAGCTGGACATAAGCTTAGTAAAAAAAATTGAAATACTAATATCAGACTTGTAAGGTTGTGTTTAGATTCATGTGACAAGTATCTGTTGAATGAATCATAACTTAACAAGGCCCTCCACAAACAACTTTTCCTCTTAAGTAAGTGAAAATTACAGTGAGTCCAAAATCACTTGAACATATAATATGAAAGGTCTTTGTCACTCACAATTCCTCTGAGAGATGCCAGCATGAAGGTCAACATTGCCCTTCTAATCTGTGCTTGGAGTATAAACAGGAACAGGGCCAACATGCACTTTTGATTAATGCAATGGAGATTGGCTTGCAGCAGCTCACTGGAATAGGCCAAATATGTTAACCTATTATTGTTTTCTTTTTATTGCATCAAATTGCTCTTTGTGATAAGGATTTAACAGAAGATGTCTCTTGCCCTTCATCATGGGTAACAGCTATTTTTGTTCCTTGTTATAGTAGATTCATATACACAATTAATTACTAAACCAAGAAAAACCAATGTTATGAGAAAACTATTTGTTTTAGTTTTTTTTTTGGGCAGTTGTTGAGAATGATTTTTGGTGTAACAAAGTGATTTAATTGTAATCTGTAAGTCACAAGTTCATTTCGTGGAAACAACAAAAAGAAAAGAAAGCAAAATTCATTGAATCTTCTCCAGAACCCATGATTGTGATATTATATATCTAGCACGCAAGCGCACGTATCGCTCAAGTAATACAGTGACTATTAGTCGGATGTCGAACCCACATGGACTTAATATTTATCTTATTAATACCAAGACTAACCTACTTAACTTAAACTAAACTATTGGAAAGAAAATTTGAGTGATTAATCTAAAATTCAATTGAAAGATTAAATAAACCACACACAATAATTTGGGAGATAAACCTTATGTGCGAAAAGAACCTAGAGTTGTAACTTCACCTAAACGCAATGTATCCAGATATTTTCCATTCAATTAGGCTATCATTACTAATTATTAATTTAAAACACTAAATTATTCACAAGTTTCTTTCGATGCTCAGGTAAATATATTCAGATTAACTCAATTAAATATATGTCTATGTTAATTAAATTAAACCAAATTCCTTAAGGTCGGGTTCTAATATTGGTTATGTATGTCATTTATGTATATGTCTATTCTGCATGAGAATTTATTTAACGAATAAATCACAAACTATTATTCTCACAACTAACCCAAATTCCCCATGTCGAGTTCCTAAGGATTTACCAAGAGTATTTTATTATTAGGCAAACAAATAAAATAAGCATCAAAGAATAGAAAATAATAAATAATCGATAACCAACCCAAAGAATATAAATATGCAAATTAATTAATAAACATGCTTCAGATGCGTTACAACCCTACATTTAATGAATTAACTACTCATGATATTCAATAAAAAACATGCTAATTATTATTACAAAGCAAGAACTCATAAAAGATAAAGTAGAGAGTGAAGGGAATAAAGAACTTTCGTTTGTAGTCTTCGGCTTCAAACTCCAACTCTTATTGAAACACTTGTTCTCGCCTTACTCTAGGCATTCTTCTATGCTCTGAGACTCCAAAATTATATAATGAGGCTTGATATTTGGTTTTGGGACGAACTATGCTTATATAGGAGGTCCATGGGTGTTTCTTTATTAAAAATCGAATTCAAGGCGAATTAGGGTAGAAAGTCGCGACTTTCTTCACCAACTTTGGGGGCATCGAGATGCGCCAATTTTTCAACAACAAAAGTGAAATTTGTATTCTGTTTAAATTTTACTTATGCAAGAGTCGAACGTTTTGACTCCAAATTAAACTTCGATTTGCTTCGTATCTTGCCGTTTTTATCTCTAGTTAATTCCATTGAGTTGTGATATGATTTTAACCTGCAAAAACACACCCAAAACTCATCAAAGCTCATAAAAAATTGATATCACCCACAAACTATTAAGATAAATGGGAGGAAAATATATGGATATTAACCGCTCATCACACTCTCAAACTTAATATTTTGCTAGTTCTCGAGCAAAACAAAAAGAAATAAAATAAAATACATTAACCTAAGCCACTTTCGTAGGGATCACGATTGTATTTAGCGTATGCAACAAGCATTTAAACCCATAGGCGACCCTAGTGGATGAGTTTTAGTCTCGTGATGGCTTACAACGACGACACCCACAACTTCATTTAACACATACTGTTGGATTTCGTTCTTGGAGTGCCAATCCGAATGATGTATTGTATATTTTATTATTTATTAATAAAATAACTACATTTTCATTTCATACCTCATTAATGGTATTGTCATTATGCATATTAGATTGATGTATAGATATGCTAAGAATTACATCGACCTTAGAATAGTTATGTAGTAATACTGGACACTAAGTGATCCGACATTGGGATAATTATTACTATTGTAAACTATTCTTAAAATAAATATTCCTAATCATTGGTTTTGGAATACGGTCGAATTCTTATAACCTAGATGACTAGCACATGTCGTATATTGGAATTGGAGTTCCAATGGTTTAACCCAATGTACCATGAATTTTGGAAGCTAGTATAGACATGTGGGTATTGGTTGGACCGAATACTGAATGACTCACATGTGATTCTTAATAGTTGGAAGTACACACTACCGTCAATAGGAATCTCCTCGAGTCGAGTAGCATATGTAATCCTTTGATTATAGGATACCATTGATTTTGTGTGAGATCCTCCACACTTTGATTCCATGTATGTTAGAAACCTTTCATGGTCTGGCCTCTAGATGTTCGTTGGGTGTGGACCGATACACTTGTTAATCAAGTGTGAATCAAGATAGGATTCGTCGGCATGTATGTGTACCATAAGGGTTTAGGTATCCATGTAAGTAAAGTCATGATTCTTAAAGCTTTGGCCAAATTCGATCACCTAGGGTGGATCACATCAGTTGTAAAGAATCGTGGACATGTCGACATGAGATGTGCGCCTCGAAAACTTGACGGTGTATTCTGTGTTTCCTAAGTACAATTCGAAAAGCCTACGATATATGGATTGTTAAACATATGTGATGACCTCGACTTATATAGTTCAGAAAGGTCGTTCATGTACTTCGCAAATTCGGAGGTGGCCGAATTGCGTACATATTAGCTAGGCTTATATGACGAACGTTAGGGGTGAACACAATTTCGGGTCAAATCGCGAACCGTATCGAACCGCATCGCACCGAACCGAACCGCGCGGTTTGAAAAAATATTAAAAATAATTTTGAACCGCACCGAATCGAACCGCAAATTTCGGGTCGGTGTGCGGTTTTGACCCATGTCAAACCGCAAACCGCCCAAACCGCATATTTTGACTCGAACCGCGATCCGAACCGCCTAAACCGCCGACCCGCGTACAAATTAAATATTATTTTATATTTTTCTTCTTCTTTAACTATGAAAATTAAGATATTTAATGATCATATAACAATATGTAATGAATAAATGAAAATTATGTAATTTTTTCTTCAATTATAAAGTGAAAACACACAAAATTTTCTTTAAAAAATTTATAATCCAAACCGCCGACCCGAACCGCCCAAACCGCTAAACCGCCAACCCGAACCGCCGCGGTTTTCCTTATCAAATTTGCGGTTTCGTTTTCTAATTTCCCAAACCGCCAACCCGCGCGGTTTGAAGTAAAAAACGAAAAAACAGCCCCGAACCGCACCGCGAACACCCCTAACGAACGTGTCTGAACTTAGAGAGTCCCGATATGAAGTGTACTCGTTGAGCACTTGGGTAGCCGATTAATTTTGATAAAAGATAATATTTGATATTATAATTATCAACTAAGATAGTCAAATATTATTGGATAACATTGATGATTTACTTTGACCTAATTGGATTAATTAGATTAATTCAATATTTACACAAAGGTTTTTTCGTAATTTCATAATTATCTCTACTATTTGAGGATATTATGGTAATTGCAAGTATGTAATTATAGGTATTTTTGGCTTGATTTAATTGGATTAATTCAAAATTGAAGACATGTAACTAACCGGTTTCATAATCTTTGTCTTGATTTAATTAGATTAAATCAAAGTGGTAGACAAAGGTGATTAGTCACACCTAATTATACATATTTGGACAAATTAGATTAAGCCCATATAAAAATTTATTATAACTTTTATTAATTAAAAATTGCATAAGTTTTGCTATAAATAGCAAGCTTTATGAAGGTTTTAATTAAGCTTAAGAAAGCTAATATAGGAAATTCTCAGAGAACTTAGCCTAGAGAATAGAAGTGTTTAGAGAAGCTTCAGAAGATCTCTAATATATTTCAACAGGGAATAATCAAGATTGGATCTTGGAGTGAAGCTTGCTTGAATTAGAATCAAGATTGGATCTTGGAGTCAAGCTTGCTAATCTTTGGAAATTCTTCAACCATTTCAACAAAGGAGAAGTAGATTGGATCTTGCATCGAGCTTCATAGGTAAGTTTGAACTTCTCTTAAGCTATGTTTTTCATTAGTGAGTTTTTCACTAGTGAGACATATAGTGATGAATTATGTATTGGATGCATGATTGCATAACTTGAAATTAAAATAAGGCTAATAGATTGTGTTAGGATGCTTTGGAAGTATAAACACAATATTCTTGTTAATTAGGTCAAATATATTCATGTTAGACATGAAATAATTAATAAGAGTTTCAAACTCTAGATTAAAGCTTAGAGTTATGGCTACCATTTTAGAATCACTTGACCACCTTTGGGTGAACTAGAATTGTTCATGAGATATTTCATAGTAGGATTCTAAATTGGTTTGTGTTTTGATTCAAACAAATGCATATATGTATTTAGAATACATGTATATTAGTTGTATAATATGTGTTGTGGTTGGTTTTGATGTTAAAATTAGTTTTAAGGTGTATTAAAATGATAGGAGAAAATTGGAAGTGTTTAGGATTGATTTGAAGGTTGAAATTGCTCACTGCCTGAGGGAGCATCTCGACACTGACCTTCCAACATGGCGACACTGAGCATCAGACCTATGAGCATCGCGACCCCCACTCTTCAGCGTCGCGACTCCGAGACGTTCAGCTTTCGCAGTTGCTCTCGTAATTTGGAGCATCTCGACTCCTAAGGCTCCGCGTTGCGACTTAGAGGGCCGATGAACACTAAAACTTCATTTTCTCCGTTCCGGAGTTTCCGGAGTCTGATTTGGTCCCCGTTTTTTCTTACGGACTCGTATCAGAATGTAGTTTTTATTTAAAATATTTTAAAATACACCTATCCCTGATGTCCTTAGGTTAGACCTACTTTCGCTATGCAGGGTACCGATCTGACTCTAGGGGTTTCACAACCGCCCCAACACATACATGCAATCACACAAAAATACAAAAATAAATAACTTAACAAAATCATATTGGGAGTTACACATAATATTCTCCTCAGAGAATTTCCAGTAACGAAACGCAAAAACCTTCAAAGTACCCGACACAACTAAAATCCAAGTTGTTGAATAAATTATCTAAGCTAGACACAAATGTGTGTGTAAAGGTTTGGTCACAGTTCAAATACTAAGGAAGGCAACTCAATGATTTCATCTAAAAATTTGGGATCTTATGGGTTAACCCAACCTAGATATCTCAAAAATACTATGTATATGCTTTTTAAGTTTGTTATGGTATCCCTTCTCTTTTCTCTTTAGCTTTTGACTCACCTACCCTTTAAGGTAGTATTTCTCCTCATGGTATTCCTGATACTCACCCATGGGTAGCTTCATGCTTATCGGTTATATGTGGTTTATTATTTCAAGATATTTTTTCTTTTCTGTTGTTTAATTAATTTTTCAAAAGATTTTTTTTTGCTCTAGTCATACCATATATCATAAATATGTACAAATAGAGACAAATATATAAGAAAATGGTCATTCATCTTCAAATAATTTCCTCAACTATTCACTTTGCCAACCACTTAGGATTTTACTACTAGAAACCTACTTTTAAGTGCATACGAGTTTAATCTAGATCACCTACTCAAGGCATCATATAAAAGTAATTAGGCACTTATTATTTCTAAGATTTCATCCTAAGGGAAACAAACTCATCATGCGAACTATGTTTCATAACCACAAGACTGATTTTTTTTTTGATTTGATTTTTTTAATAAATAGTAGAAACTAACACTAACATGTACACACACCCCCAAACTTAAATTTTGCATTGTCTTTAATGTAAAATAAGCATAAAGGAAAAAGAAGTGTGGAACAACACTACCGTACATGAAGTTGATCAGGCTTCTGCTAGTTAGAATTTTATTGTGCAAGATGTGTGGGTTGTGTTAGTACCTGCATAAATACATATGCAAACTATTAAGCACGTAAATATCACACAATAAAATAAAATTAAAGTACATAAAATGAAAAATAAATGCGTAGATTGTCTCTCCTCTAACGCTAAGTTTGACGTCTTCAGCCAGACGTGGCCGCCCAAGTACTCATGGTGGACTTAATTCATGTATTGGGTTTGTAGCCGTGCCCTTCCCAATTGTACGCCCTTTCCTTCTATGCAGCAACATATATTTCAACTGGTTTGTACTGGCCTACTTCCCTCGATCTCTCACTCTTACTCACATTTGTTTTCCTTTACTAGTGGTTGTAGAGGTTGCATCTGTTGACTACACTTTCTCTTTCTCTCTATTCAGTTGAAAAGTGAGGAGGCCTTTATTAATGCTCATGTCGCTGCCAGAAAAGGTTTTCCGAAAATTCAGGGTATGACAATGTAGGAAATGATTTCCTTATGTGCAACGGAATTGCCTTAAGCTCCTAGATCGACCTTGAAAAATTTTATGCCTTCTCCTTTTATTGAATGCCGAATTCCACCAAATCTCAGTGATAGGATTTGCTACTTCTTATTAATAAGTTCTTCAACCATTTCAACAAAGGAGAAGTAGATTGGATCTTGAATCGAGCTTCATAGGTAAGTTTGAACTTCTCTTAAGCTATGTTTTTCATTAGTGAGTTTTTCTCTAGTGAGGCATATAGTGATGAATTATGTATTGGATGCATGATTGCATAACTTGAAATTGAAATAAGGCTAATAGATTGTGTTAGGATGCTTTGGAAGTATAAACACAATATTCTTGTTAATTAGGTCAAATATATTCACGTTAGACATGAAATAATTAATAAGAGTTTCAAACTCTAGATTAAAGCTTAGAGCTATGGCTACCATTTTAGAATCACTTGACCACCTTTGGGTGAACTAGAATTGTTCATGAGACATTTCATAGTAGGATTCTAAATTGGTTTATGTTTTGATTCAAACAAATGCATATATGTATTTAGAATTCATGTATATTAGTTGTATAATATGTGTTGTGGTTGGTTTTGATGTTAAAATTAGTTTGAAGGTGTATTGAAATGATAGGAGAAAATTGGAAGTGTTTAGGATTGATTTGAAGGTTGAAATTGCTCACTGCCTGAGGGAGCATCTTGACACTGACCTTCCAACATCGCGACACTGAGCATCAGACCTATGAGCATCGCGACCCCCACTCTTCAGCGTCGCGACTCCGAGACGTTCAGCTTTCGCAGTTGCTCTCGTACTTTGGAGCATCTTGACTCCTAAGGCTCCGCGTTGCGACTTAGAGGGCCGATGAACACTAAAACTTCATTTTCTTCGTTTCAGAGTTTCCGGACTCTGATTTGGTCCCCGTTTTTTCTTACGGACTCATATCAGAATGTAGTTTTTATTTAAAATATTTTAAAATAAACATATCCCTGATATCCTTGGGTTAGACCCACTTTCGCTATGTAGGGTACCGATCTGACTCTAGGGGTTTCACAACCGCCCCAACACATACATGCAATCACACAAAAATACAAAAATAAATAACTTAACAAAATCATATTGGGAGTTACACATAATATTCTCCTCAGAGAATTTACAGTAACGAAACGCAAGAACCTTCAAAGTACCCGACACAACTAAAATCCAAGTTCTTGAATAAATTATCTAAGCTAGACACAAATGTGTGTGTAAAGGTTTGGTCACAGCTCAAATACTAAGGAAGACAACTCAATGATTTCATCTCAAAAATTGGGATCTTATGGGTTAAACCAACCTAGATATCTAAAAAATACTATGTATATGCTTATTAAGCTTGTTATGGTATGCCTTCTTTTTTTTCTTTAACTTTTGACTCACCCACCCTTTAAGGTAGTATTTCTCCTCATGGTATTCCTAATACTCGCCCATGGGTAACTTCATGCTTATCAGTTATATGTGGTTTATTATTTCAAGATATTTTTTCTTTTCTGTTGTTTAATTAATTTTTCAAAAGATTTTTTTTTTGCTCTAGTCATACCATATATCATAAATATTTACAAATAGAGACAAATATCTATGAAAATGGTCATTCATCTTCAAATAATTTCCTCAACTATTCACTTTGCCAACCACTTAGGATTTTACTACTAGAAACCTACTTTTAAGTGCATAAGAGTTTAATCTAGATCACCTACTCAAAGCATCATATAAAAGTAATTAGGCACTTATTATTTCTAAGATTTCATCCTAATGAAACAAACTCATCATGCGAACTATGTTTCACAACCACAAGATTGATTTTTTTTTTTGATTTTTGATTTGATTTTTTTAATAAATAGTGGAAACTAACACTAACATGTACACACACCCCCAAACTTAAATTTTGCATTGTCTTTAATGTAAAATAAGCATAAAGGAAAAAGAAGTGAGGAACAACACTATTGTACATGAAGTTGATCAGGCTTCTGCTAGTTAGAATTTTATTGTGCAAGCTGTGTGGGTTGTGTTAGTACCTGCATAAATACATATGCAAACTATTAAGCACGTAAATATCACACAATAAAATAAAATTAAAGTATAGAAAATGAAAAATAAATGCGTAGACTGCCTCTCCTCTAACGCTAAGTTTGACGTCTTCAGCCAAACGTGACCACCCAAGTACTCATGGTGGTCTTAATTCATGTATTGGGTTCGTAGCCGTGCCCTTCCCAATTGTACGCTATTTCCTTCTATGCAGCAATATATATTTCAACTGGTTTGTACTGGCCTGCTTCCCTCGATCTCTCACTCTTACTCACACTTGTTTTCCTTTACTAGTGGTTGTAGAGGTTGCATCTGTTGACTACACTTTCTCTTTCTCTCCATTCACTTGAAAAGCGAGGAGGCCTTTATTAACGCTCATGCCGCTGCCAAAAAAGGTTTTCCGAAAATACAGGGTATGACAATGTAGGAAACATTTTCCTTATGTGCAACAGAATTGCCTTAAGCTCCTAGATCGACCTTGAAAAATTTTGTGCCTTCTCCCTTTATTGAATGCCGAATTCCACCAAATCTCGGTGATATGATTTGCTACTTCTTGTTAATAAGTTTCCTTGAGATCCGATGCTTGGATCCACCACCCGATCTTTGAACTATGTCTCGAAACCAACAAATCGAAGTGTGGGCTTCACTCACAAAGATTGTTCTATAAACTTTTTAGAGTAGTATGTTGTCACAAATTATTTATTTTAATTATTTCAACACTTGATAGAATTAAAAAGAAATTCTCTCTCTAATGTTTTGGCTTTTTGAAAGAGTGAATGAAGAAGATTAAGATCTAACTCACTCTAATTTTCTCCATATTCAACACTAGAGAAAATTTTCTTTTCTCTCAACTCTTGATCAAACTTTCTGGATTTCTTTTTCTCTCTAACTCTCTCACAACTCTTGAAAAATACTAGACCACTTACTCAACTCTTGAGTAAAATGTTAGAGATTATATTCCTTCCCAAAGCCAACAAACCTTATCACTAATCCACATATGCCATTCAATTAATGGCAAACACAATTAAATGGAATGCGAAGCAAAGACATGTGAAGTGGACAACGTTTAGGTAATTAGGTCATACCTAATTAGACATAAAATATTGGAGAGTATGGCAAGCCATATGGATTTGTCTCCAAGATAATGCATATACCATTATCTTTATAATGATATAATTATCATAATTATGATGTAATAATTATCTTATAATTATTACTTGATTATCTCATAATCTAGCATTATCAAAATGATGTAATAATTATCTCATAATTATAGTTTAATTATCTCACAATCAAAGAATTCTAGAAAACATTATATTAAACTAATTTTAATATAGTTTTCATTTGTAACAAATTATATTATTAATCCTATTAATAATATTATGTGAGCATATAATTTAGACAATCCAATTATATTATGTCCCCAAAATACGTAGTTATTGGCCGAGACTGTTTCACCAATCTCACCTTAGTAAATCAAAGGACATAACCTGACATACAAGAGTTCACAGTACACTAAAGATTAAGATCAATCCATATATGACCATCTAGTAGATTGAATAAATTTCTTCAGTTAACAGATATTATAAGATATTATAAGATATTCATTTCTATATGGGTACAGTACTATATGATCACATCATACAAGGTGCCTCCATTCTCATATCACCACATGAACGATCCCGGATCAAGGTCGTTATACACGTATTGAATGTACCGTAGCTATAGATAAACCGCAAATAAAGTACCCGCTTTACTTGCTCTCTATGGACTGTTTTAGATTACTAAATTCAGACTTAAATCCTATTGTAATCAAGGGCAAATAAGATAATTTACAATATGCGATTCAAATCAAACAATTTTGATAAAAGAATAATGCATCTTTTATTTCAATAAACAATTCCGTTTACAATACATGAAGCTCCATGGCATTTATCCCAACAATCTCCCACTTGGACTAGAGCAAATGAAACATGTCATGTAATCATAAACCCTTTAGGTGACCTTCATGTTAGTGTCCTACACATGCCACAAGATCTCTAAATATGATTTTTGTGTGAATAATTCAAGTGGAGTTGCGGAAATACTCACATTGATTGGTTGAGAAATTTCAAAATTCCTTGAAATGATGAAGCTCCAAGCTTTGATTTGTTGGTTTTGGCTCTTGGATGAGTTTCCCTATCACCTTCAAAGACTCTCAAAGTGCTAGCTTTCTCAAATTTTTGAAGCAAAAATTTGTCTCCAAGAGAGAGCAAGAATCGACAAAATGGGAGAGGAGAGAAGAGAATGAATAGTGACTTCCAAAGTTGGTTGGTTTGTATAGTAAATGCCACATTTATAATAGACAACTACTCACATCACATGTCAAACAATTGATGTAAGTCAAGTGGGTCCCACCACTTTAAATTCTAAATTTAGTTGGCTTACACAACACACAACTTAGCTCGGACCCGAGTTCGTTTAATTCCGAATTAAATGAATTTCCTGTTGCTAAATAATTAAATCCAATTTAATTAAATAATTATGCCTAGCAAAATTATTACGATAGTCGCTTACGAATTAATTCTAAATTAATTCGTTCGCTCGAATTAAAATCCAATTTTAATTTCGAATTGAAATCCAATTTCAATTAATATATCCGATATATTATTTTAGCCCAAATAAATAAATTAAATAGAAAAATCTAATTTAACTATTAAATTTATGTAATCGATTAATTCCAAATTAATCGCATTCTCTTCTAGACGAATTTAATCCCAGATAAATTCTTGCCGTAATTAATCCCAGAGTAATTTTCTTTCTCATAATTAATCTCAGATTAATTCTATTCGAGTCAAATGTCATTGATGAATCTTTGGGAAGCGACCCAAGAGATTCTTGGATATGTTGGCAGTAAATTCGGTTATCGGACTATCCGACACGTGCGTACCCCGTACCACGTTTTCACCGATTTACAAGACATAGTTGGCTTCTAGTAAAGCACTGTGCCTACCCATTCTCCATAAATTTCCACCGAGGAAAATTATATCTATCAGGCGTAGTAATACAATGTAATTATGTAATACGATCTAGTATCATATGTCACATGCTAGGCCTAGGGCTGGCTCTGTGTTTACCCCGTACGAAGCATATATCGGATCCTACGTAACTAGTCTTTGTAATCGGATAATCATGACCTAGTCCTACTATCCCGATAGCTACAGCATTTAAGAGTACTAGTACCGTATCCTGTGTGACCATCATCTCCATATGACTGAAGTGATACTCTCATCTTGACATCACACCCAATACACTACGATTCTCAGTAAACCCAGCAGAGGCGTACAAAGATTCTGTTAAAGCTCCGAACGACCAATACCAAAGTAAACTGATTGTCGCAAGTAATAGCGATTCAAGTCTCAGGTTAAAGATCACATACACATACCCTGATTCGGATTCCCATAGACACATAGTCATAATACTAATGGGACTTCGAGGGGTCTATCCATAGCGAAACTGTTCCTGGTCCAACGGCTAATAGAATCTCTTATCACACTTGCATAAGTATCCAATACCTAAACATATGAGAACTATGCCGTTAAGCTTCCATAACGCGCACAAGTGTAATACTAGTCTATTTCGTATTATCGATGTCCAGTCTCGATAATACTACGACTAGGGATATTTAATGATTAAACAGTTCGTGGATTAATACTGTCTCATATCTTATTAATCCGATTTAACCATATGGACTTTTATCATTATATATATATATCCAAGTAATCCAATTACAATAATGATAAAATAGCAATTTTCTTTTGTCACATAGTTAATTTGTACAAAAACACCATGTTCTTTACAAATAGTGATGTTATGGGTCATAATTGTCCAACAATCTCCCACTTGGCTCATAGCCAATCACTCAAGTATCTAACACATGAACTATGTACATGTCGTTCAAAGTTTTGCTGAGAAATAGCTTTCGTCAGCGGATCTGCAATGTTGTCATCTGATGCGATCTTCTCGATCTTCATATCGCCACGATGTATGATCTCACAAATCAGATGGAAACGTCAAAGTACATGCTTGGACCGTTGATGAGACCGCGGTTCCTTAGCCTGTGCTATAGCCCCGTTATTGTCACAATACAAAGGTACCGGCTCAGCTGCTAATGGAACTACTCCTAATCCAATTAGGAATTTACGGATCCAAACTGCTTCTTTTGCTGCCTCAGCTGCAGCAATATATTCAGCTTCTGTTGTTGAATCGGCAACAATCTCTTGCTTGGAAGATTTCCAGCTCACTGCTCCGTTGTTCAAATAAAAAATGTACCCTGAATGCGACTGCTGAAGCATACGGGATCATGGGATACATGATCGATCAGGTCGCGTACATATCATGGCATACATGATCGATCCGACTGCTGAAGCATACGGGATTCGAATCATTACATCTCTCTCATCTTGAGTTTTAGGACACATATCATTAGATAGAGAGACGCCATATGACACTAGAAGCAGCCCCTTATTGGACTGATCCATGTTGAATCTCTTCAACACTTTGTCAATGTACGAGCTCTGGGAGAGTGCAAGCAGCTTTCTAGATCTATCCCGGTAGATCTTTATTCCCAGAATAAAAGCTACTTCTCCCAGGTCTTTATGGATAATTTTAATGAAAGCCAAGCTTTCACTGATTGTAGCATGGGAATGTCATTGCCAAGAAGCAATACATCATCAACTTATAGGACAATGAATGTCAGTGCGCTCCCACTAACCTTCTTATATACACAAGAATCATCTTCGTTTTGAATGAAACCATATCTTTTATGATCTCATCAAAACGCTGGTTCCAAGAATGCGATGTTTGCTTCAATCCATAGATGGATCGGTTTAACTTGCAAACCTTGTTTTCATATTTTGGCACGACAAAACCATCAGGCTGTTGCATATAAACATCCTTCAAAAAGTTTCCGTTAAGGAAAACGGTTTTGACGTCCATCTGCCATATTTCATAATCGAAATATGCAGCAATAGCAAGCATTATCCGAATGGATTTCATCTTGGCAACATTTGAAAAAGTTTCGTCGTAATCAACACCATATCATTGGCGATACCCTTTTGCTACAAGCCTAACTTTGTACGTTTGTATGTTGCCATCCATGTTTGTCTTCCTTTTGAAGACCCATTTACAACCAATAGGCTTAATGCCTTCTGGTGCATCAACCAGTGTCCAAACTTGGTTGGTATACATGGAATCCATTTTGGACTTCATGGCATCTTGCCATAAAGCGGAGTCGATACCTTGTATCGCTTCCTCATACGTAGCTGGTTCATCTTTCTTAATAAGATTAATATCTACATGAGGTGAGATTAGAAACCCATACCTTTCAGGTTGTTTTATGACTCTCTCCGACCTACGCGGTTCTTGTGTATTAGAAGATTTTGGAATAGTCTCGTCCTTGATGGACTGTTCATGTTCTGTGAGGGGGTCGGTGCCAGGAACAATATCACTCCAATTTTCATCGAGTTTTACTTTCCTCCAACTTATCACTACATCTATGAATTCCTTTTCGAGGAAAACTGCATAAAGATCAACAAATATTTTATTCTTTTGTGGGTTGTAGAAGTAATATCCTTTGGTTTCCCTAAGATAACCTACAAATAGGCACTTATCCGATTTAGGTTCTAGTTTGGTACCATCCAAACATTTAACATATGCCCAACATCCCCAAATCTTCAGGAATGAGAAACCCGGTTTCTTTCCTATCCATATCTAATATGGAGTCTGTCCAACAGACTTTGACGGAACCTTATTCAAAATAAGTATTGCACTATTTAATGCGTATCCCCAGAAGGAAATTGGTAGCTCAGTACGACTCATCATTGACCTTACCATGTCCAACAAAGTTCGGTTTCTCCGTTCGGACACATCGTTCAATTGAGGTGTTCCGAGCGAAGTCCACTGTGAAAGAATACCATATTCTTTTAAATAATTTTGAAACTCATTGCTCAAGTATTCTCCACCACGGTCCGACCGTAATGTTTTAATATTTTTTCCAGTCTGTTTTTCTACTTCGTGTCGAAACTCTTTGATTTTCTTAAAAGTTTCCGACTTGTGTTTCATAAGATACACATAACCATAATGCGATGCATCATCCGTAAAGGTTAAGAAGTATTCATATCCACCTCTAGCCTGGCTAGACATGGGCCCGCACACATCACTATGAAAGGGGGCTAAAAGCTCGGTGGCACGTACACATTTACCACTAAAAGGTGTTTTAGGTATTTTGCCTAACAAACAAGATTCGCAGACATCATATGAATCGGGATCAAATCTGTCCAAGTATCCATTCTTCCAAAGAGTGGATATACGAGTCTTGTTAATGTGTCCCAGACGACAATGCCACAGATAAGTCTCATCTGTTTTATTCACTTTGAGCCTTTTGTTTGTCATGTTATATGTTTGAGATTCATTTATATTCAAAATATAAAGACCATTATTAACATCTGTTGTACATATCAAAATATCATCTTTATATACAAAACACCCAGTGTTCCAGAATACAAAGGTATACCCGAATCGGGTTAAACTAGATACAGAGATGATATTTCTAGTCAAACTACGTTCAAAATAACAGTCACCTAATGTAATTACATGCCCCGGAGGCAGATTCAAAACATAAGTGCCAACGGCCAAAACAACGACTCTCGTCCCGTTTCCAACTCGTAGGTCGATCTCACCTGAAGCCAGTCTCCTGCTAATATGCAGATCTTGCACATCAGTACATATGTGAGTACCACATCCAATATCAAAAATCCAATTTTTAAAACCAGTAGTGGATATGTTTATATCAATAACAAACATACCTGAAGTCGGAGCCTTGCCCGCCTTCGCTTCCTTCAAATCCGCCTTGTACTCACGGTAGTCACGCTTCCAGTGACCCCGTTTGCCACAATACAGGCAAACGTCTTGGGATTTGTCCTTAGTCTTCCTAGAAGACTATGACGATTTAGCCTTGCCATTTTTCATCTTTTTCTTCACACCCCCAGAAGCCTTCGGCCAAGCCTTGGCCTTCTGGGATGTCGAAGTAAGATGCGCCTCGTGCTTCTTGCCCTTTAGAAGCTCTGGCTCTGGCTCTGGCTCTGCCTCTTTCAGCATCGCCATTAACTCTCCAAGAGTATTCTCTTGGTTCATCATATTATAGTTCATGATGAACCCACCCCAACAATCGGGCAGAGACTGTAAGATCAAATCTATGGAAGTCTCGACCTCGAAGGTAATGGCCAACTTGTAGGGGTTTTTAGGGGCAGAATCCGGTAACGCAGCGGAAGCGGTGAAAATCGTATTTTCCGATTTCAAAACTTTTTCTCGGATTAATTAAATAAACATATTTATTTAATTATCCAATAATCAAATTATGAAATAAAATTCAAATAAATCATATTCAAGTGAATTTACCAAATTACCATTACTTTGGTTTTGTCCATTTTAGTCCGAAATTGGTCTAATCAATTTTGAATGATTCTAAATCATTTCTAAGATGAACTTAGCATGTTCAAAACATCAAAACACCAAAAGCACCAAAAATCCCTAATTTCTAATCCTTGGCCGAATGCACCTCCAAGGTGCCATTTTGTGCACTTTGTCATTTCATGCATCAAAACACATCAAGATGTAATCCAATGAACATGAAACTTTATATGCATCATATACACATCCAAATACACAACATATATGAAAACCCCCAAATTTGGAATTGGTCATGAACCCTAATTTTTCAATTTCTTCAAATTGGATAAATTAGACCAAATTGGTTAAATCAATTACTTCAATCATGTTTCTTCCATCCAATCAAAGTCTCAACACAATGAAACAACTCAAGATCAAATCTAGGTCATCTAAGAGTGGGTCAACAACTCTAGATTAGCAACATGGTTTCCAAAACCTTAAAAGAAAGCTTATAACTACAATAGTCACAACCTTCCTTCATCATACATGCTCAACACTTCCATCAAAACTTCCATCAACAAAAACACAAGGAATAAAGAAATAAATAACCTAAGAACATCATATGTTAAAGCCTAGATCCTAAGGAACATTTTCCTTTCTAATAGCAAGTTGGAAAAACTTACTAAAATCCAAGCTTTCTTTGATTTCTTCTTTCTTTCTCACAAGCTTCCTTTGCTTCCATTAATGGAGTTTTTCTTTTAAAGTGTATTAGGTTAAGAAGAATGAAATGAAAAAACAATATATACTTGTATCAAAATGGCCTTGGCCGAAATTCACTAAAGGAAATACAAGTTTTGTAATTTCAATTTCATTTCACTTTACATTTAATCAACTTGCATAAATATCTTAATAACACTTTATTAGATATTTAATTAAGTCAACAAATGCAACTAAGAATAATATAACTCTTATATATTAAGTGTATGGCCGAAATTATGAAGAATAAAGGAAAAAGATATTTTTATTTTTCAAACAATTTTGAACAAATATCTTAAGAAGTCAAAATCAATTTGACAACCTTTTCCTTTAATGTAAAGTCAAACATTTACATTTATAATCATTTCCTAACTTTATCATTTGGTGATATATTTATATTTTAATTATATTAATCATTTAACAATAAATAATTAAATAATTAATTAAATACAAATATATCAAATATATGTATTATATTTACTTTAAATATCTCAAATACATATATTGATGATATATGTCAAATACCTTTATTTGACTATTTATTAATGTGTATTTAATAATATCATATATTAAATACAAATACACATTAATTAGGAAATGACGGTTCGGCCCGTTCGCATGTATTTTTCGTTTAACGTTTAAACGATTTATAAATAATCATCATTATTCATAAATGTTGCTCTAGTGCTCTACGAGTATGTTTCATTATTGAGACTCTCTAGATTCAGGTATATCCGTCACGAAATCCAATTTCATGTCCATAATCTATCCACCCGTAGATTATGACGATCACAGATAAACTAGCTGAATCATACAGGTCGAGGTCATTGCATACGTATAATCCCTCCGTCACAGGTATCCGGATAATCCCAGAGATATAGATGTAAACGTCAAATCTCTATAGGTATTATCCGTCGACGTATCATTAGCAATCTCTAAATAACAATCGAAACTTACTTCCGAGTATACTGTGGCCACAGATTTAACAGACTGCTAATTATATATGGACTACCTATGCTCTGTACACAGAACTGACGGATCCTATCTTGACACACACAGGATATCCTGAGGATCGATCCACACCCAACGAACAGGCGGAGGTCTGATCTAAATAGATCGGTGACGTGACTGCCATCTAAGTGTGGAGGATGTCTCATACATCCACAGTGGTGTCTCAAGTCGAAGGACCACTATGCTACTCAACCCGAGAAGATTCTTATTGACGTTGGTGTACCATCCATTAAGAATCTTCGGTGAGCCGTTCAGTGTTTATCCACTATAAACACCTACACGTCTATACGAGTCTCCATAGACTCATGGTTCATTGGGATAAACCATCGGACCAAGTCTCGATATACGACATGTACTGGTCTCAACGGATTTGACTAACCGACCCGTGTTAGCAAATCTTGACCAGGAACTATGTTTGATAATATTCATATAGCAGTGACACTTCCCAATGTCAATTACAAACTAACTTTGTAACTGTGTACTGCATTATATATTATCGGGCCTTTGTCTAATATATACATATCACTAAACCACATTTAGTTTCAATCTAATCGTAATCAGATCGAATACGTATATAAGAACAAGAGGTGCAACCATAAATAAGTAATATTATGGAATAAGGGGATGTTCGTATTCATGAATCAGACATAAATACGGCCCGGATTGGCGCTCTGAGCACCAACCCCAACAATTTCTCCCACTTGCTCTAGTGTCAATCCACGGTATCATATACACGTCTCAATGTGCATCGTATGCACATAGCCCTCAAAAGCTCACCCAGTACTTAAGAGGTAGGCAACAAAAACAAGTCCGCTATGACATATTGAGTTTGTCAAACAAACTCCATCATTTCCCATAGTCAGCATCATTCATATTTTGTAGAATCTAGATTATACATTAATATGACTCTGATGCTACATCAGTATTGTGCTAAGCTACTGAGTTGTCCAAGTATTTAGGATCAAATCCAAAATACTATGAAGACAACCGCAAGCACAATAACAATTCAAAACTTCTATTTTATAAGGTCACTATGCAACTTCATAAGTCAATACTTTATAAGTTGCATTTAATTCCACTATAAAAGTAGAATCCTTCGTGACACTCCCACTGCATCTTTTGTGACTCTTTATGACGTAGACTGTCTAACGTCATAATTAGTCTCAAAACTAATATGACCCTAATGGTTGCAGACTATATTCTCCATGAATTAGAAACTCGTTCTTAATATCTCAAAGATCACAAAGAACGTGTTTCAAGATCCATCATATGGTCTATAGGATGTCAAAATAACTCGTAACAATTACGATTAAATCAATATCGATAATCGCATATTATAAAGTATTTATTATGTCATCATCAAATGATACATAAGATTGATTAGACATTCTAATCAATATCTCTTTCGAAAAAGGAATCATCCTTTACGAAAAATGAATACTTTATATAAGACACACAATAACTGTCGAACAGTTATACTAACTGTCATACAGATAGCCTTGTTATGTCTTTCATTAGATCATATCTAATGTACGACTAATAGGAGTATCTCACAAGTCTCTTGGTTTTATATCTTATATAAAACTTTATATCGTATATAAAGAGACTACTCCCACTTTTATCACGGAGTAAAGAAGACTTAGGTAAATCTTTTACCTCATAAACATCTCATTATTACTATAATAATGACAATGTCGTTAAGATATATAACACTAGAAAGTAATATGTACGCTCCCACTAACCCTTCTAATCTCATATGTATTCTATATACTTTGACAAGATCAGACAATCTGACGATATCAAAAATAGAGAACACATATTTCTGGAAGACTTATCCGAGTCTACAATAGGCTCTATAAGCTAGCACACTAAACTGCGATCTCAGCAGAACACAAACTCTAGGGCCATTTCAGAATGAACTCTTCAAATAAGGAAATCACAACTGATCTCTTATCTGAATAAGTCATCCAAAAACGCCATTTTGCATTCTTTAGCTAAAATATACAGTTTATTATCAACATTAACCAATATATCTTTAATTGTTCAATTAGCGTGACTAGAGATAAGTTTTCTCAGAATCTACAATAGATTGCTGAGTATAACTTTTCTCACTGTCATACTATAAAGGTCAAACCTTTAATAAGCTCACATTGCTTCCGTTGTGCAAACAATTAGCACAGATCATGAACTAATTCATAATGAAAGCGTAATCAAGTTCAAAACTTGATCGTAGTAAGCTATGAACAATCTTAGATCTAAGGTTCAATGGTGAACTTCCAGAATCGATATCAAATATCGCTTCCATTAAAAGTCATAGGATAATTTTTCTTCAATAAGAAAACAACGGAACCATTAAGTATCAAATACTCGTGAATGATTCTGTTATCCTATTGGACTTGCACGGAAGATGTATAAGGGTTGTTTCATCTTATTAATTACATAGTTCCATTTATAATTTATCATTCTCACATTTGACTTCAATAAGTCAAGTCTTTTCTACAATAGTTAACATCTGATGTTACACACCAAGTAATAAAACGATTTTATTACTTAGAATAGTAGGAAAGATATTCTATTAAATAGAATACAATATTCTATTAAACAGAATAAACGATAAACTTTTACTTATACCTCCGAGGTGTAAGTAATTTCCATTATATAACTATTATATAAAAGAAAGATTGAAATCTCAAACTTTTCAAGATTCAAATTTTCTACCTATACATATCATATATGCAACTGTAGAAAATAATGGAACATTAATTAAAGAGATGAATTAGTGTTACTGGAGTATAACCCCAAGAGTATTGAAACTAATTCGGTAACTTTCAATATCAGACGAATCAATCATATAAGATTCGATTGCTCCCACCACTCAATTCCATCAAGATGGAATCGTGGAAGAACAATATTGAATATGAATCATATTCATTAAATAACCTTCGAACTAATTGCTTTAAATTCATACGTTTGATTGTATCAAAGATCTTTGAACAGTTCAAAGACATGTTATGAATTTTGAGGATAGAATTCTCTAAGACCTTTAGATTGAATATATTTGAACAAGTCAAAAATGTTCAATCTACGTTTCATCAGAACGGATTGAAAGTACTTGATACTTTCAAGACTTTCAATATGTGTTCCTTCAGAAACACGTAACTAAGTTTTGACAATTCATCAACTAAGTTACGAAATAAAGAAAACTACCTTAAGCAATTATTATTTATAAAACTACATACATCCAATGTATCAGTTAAATAAATTTGGTGGTCCAATGACAATCATTGGTTAAACGAGATCTTAATCACTTTCCTGAATACAATATTCATTAAATGGATAAGGATGTGTAGTGTGATCTAGTATCAAACCATCATTTACCATACGAATAAGCATCCAATGCTTAAGTGATTAAACCATAAGCACCGTTCTAAATTATTTACTTTACCAAATAATTTCTCTTTATGTTTATCTCTACGTCAATGACTACTAGTTATTATAAAATATGTAACAATTGTTTATAAGAACAAGTGACTATCCAATAGTCGCAAGTTCCGATATCAAATAAAAACAATCGGAACCAATATTTCAAATAAAGACGAGACGGTATATAAAATCGTATATATTGTAGTATTGTGAAAATCGATATTTTCTATACACAAATATACGCATCTCATTTCTTTAGCTTTACTATTTGCATTCAACTATTCACAACAATTGTAAATAACTGATTAGCAAATTGTGTCATACACATTACCTCTAAAGGTAATTAAAGCTTAGAACGTCATTACTAGATAAACAAATACCTAATAGGGCTTTCTTAATGCCAGTCAAGAATCTCGAGACATGAACTAATTCAAGTCAATTCTTACTTACTGCATAAGAAACTATTGTCTCTAAAGTATTACATCCTAAAAGGGATATCTATCTAGATTATCTGTTGTGACTTAGAAACTAAGTCATTAACCATCTTGATTTTTGAAGAAAATCAGAACAACAGTTCCCGATGGTCTAGACTAATCTAATAATATCCTTGTCTAGTAGTATCTAGAACCTATTCTAGAATAACTGCAACCAAGAGTCTAGTCAGATAACATATCAAAATATGTGTGCAGTAAATAAAAGTTTAATTCTATCTACTATAGAATAAGGAAACAAACAAGCGGCAATTTCCATAATAACACACACTGCCAAAGTTATGGAATATTTTAAACTTAGCAGTGCCTCCCACTATTTTTACGTAATGCCGTAATCCCCAACGGAAAGACGAGAATTCAATAATTAAATCGAATTCCATAATGGGAAGAGGACCCCATGAATATATTTCGACTCACAGCAGAGGCACGGTCTCGCCGACGTATATTCACAGGTAGACAACTAATTGTCAATCACTCACTAGTGACTCCAAGGTTCCGGTCCTGGCCGTTTCTCGTTGTCGCTGCGAAGGCAGGCCCACAAGGAGACTTACCAAGGTTAAACTTGTCAATGATAAACTCAAGTTACTTGCGTAACCCTGACAGCTAGGGCACGTTCAGGATTCCGCTTTCGCTTGAATTTATCTAGTATCTAATATACATTCGGCATAAATAAATTTCTATCAGCTACACCCTCACAGCAGAGGCACGGTCTCGGATGTAGTCAACGAAAAGATATTTATAAACCGTATTGACAAGACGGACCAAGAAACAAGTATTTCAAATACTAGTTACTTTAAAACCTTATTAAGCGGGGATATTCCATTAAGTGTCATACACCCTAAATCTAATCAAATTAGATTATAAAAAGCATGTATAAAGTCAAGGAAACATGATTAAACATTCAATAAAACAAGCTAATCATTTTATGGAGGCCTAGAATCAGACTTGCTCTGATACCATTTTGTAGGGGTTTTTAGGGGCAGAATCCGGTAACGCAGCGGAAGCGGTGAAAATCGTATTTTCCGATTTCAAAACTTTTTTCTCAGATTAATTAAATAAACATATTTATTTAATTATCCAATAATCAAATTATGAAATAAAATTCAAATAAATCATATTCAAGTGAATTTACCAAATTACCCTTACTTTGGTATTTTGTCCATTTTAGTCCGAAATTGGTCTAATCAATTTTGAATGATTCTAAATCATTTCTAAGATGAACTTAGCATGTTCAAAACATCAAAACACCAAAAGCACAAAAAATCCCTAATTTCTAATCCTTGGCCGAATGCACCTCCAAGGTGCCATTTTGTGCACTTTGTCATTTCATGCATCAAAACACATCAAGATGTAATCCAATGAACATGAAACTTTATATGCATCATATACACATCCAAATACACAACATATATGAAAACCCCCAAATTTGGAATTGGTCATGAACCCTAATTTTTCAATTTCTTCAAATTGGACAAATTAGACCAAATTGGTAAATCAATTACTTCAATCATGTTTCTTCCCATCCAATCAAAGTCTCAACACAATGAAACAACTCAAGATCAAATCTAGGTCATCTAAGAGTGGGTCAACAACTCTAGATTAGCAACATGGTTTCCAAAACCTTAAAAGAAAGCTTATAACTACAATAGTCACATTCTTCCTTCATCATACATGCTCAACACTTCCATCAAAACTTCCATAAAAAAAAACACAAGGAATAAAGAAATAAATAACCTAAGAACATCATATGTTAAGCCTAGATCCTAAGGAACATTTTCCTTTCTAATAGCAAGTTGGAAAAACTTACTAAAATCCAAGCTTTCTTTGATTTCTTCTTTCTTTCTCACAAGCTTCCTTTGCTTCCATTAATGGAGTTTTATTTTAAAGTGTATTAGGTTAAGAAGAATGAAATGAAAAAACAATATATACTTGTATCAAAATGGCCTTGGCCGAAATTCACTAAAGGAAATACAAGTTTGTAATTTCAATTTCATTTCACTTTACATTTATCAACTTGCATAAATATCTTAATAACACTTTATTAGATATTTAATAAGTCAACAAATGCAACTAAGAATAATATAACTCTTATATATTAAGTGTATGGCCGAAATTATGAAGAAATAAAGGAAAAAGATATTTTTATTTTTCAAACAATTTTGAACAAATATCTTAAGAAGTCAAAATCAATTTGACAACCTTTTCCTTTAATGTAAAGTCAAACATTTACATTTATATTCATTTCCTAACTTTATCATTTGATGATATATTTATATTTTAATTATATTAATCATTAACAATTAAATAATTAAATAATTAATTAAATACAATATATCAAATATATGTATTATATTTACTTTAAATATCTTACATACATATATTGATGATATATGTCAAATACCTTTATTTGACTATTTATTAATGTGTATTTAATAATATCATATATTAAATACAAATACACATTAATTAGGAAATGACGGTTCGACCCGTTCGCATGTATTTTTCGTTTAACGTTTAAACGATTATAATAAATCATCATTATTCATAAATGTTGCTCTAGTGCTCTACGAGTATGTTTCATTATTGAGACTCTCTAGATTCAGGTATATCCGTCACGAAATCCAATTTCATGTCCATAATCTATCCACCCGTAGATTATGACGATCACAGATAAACTAGCTGAATCATCCAGGTCGAGGTCATTGCATGCGTATAATCCCTCCGTCACAGGTATCCGGATAATCCCAGAGATATAGATGTAAACGTCAAATCTCTATAGGTATTATCCCGTCGACGTATTCATTAGCAATCTCTAAATAACAATCGGAACTTACTTCTGAAATATACTGTGGCCACAGATTTAACAGACTGCTAATTATATATGGACTACCTATGCTCTGTACACAGAACGACGGATCCTATCTTGACAACACAAGATATCCTGAGATCGATCCACGCACACGGAACTAAGCAGGATCGATCCACTGACGAACAGGTCGATCTAAAGATCGGTGACTGACTGCCATCTAAGTGTGGAGGATGTCTCATACATCCACAGTGGTGTCTCAAGTCGAAGGACCACTATGCTACTCAACCCGAGAAGATTCTTATTGACGTTGGTGTACCATCCATTAAGAATCTTCGGTGAGCCGTTCAATGTTTATCCACTATAAACACCTACACGTCTATACGAGTCTCCATAGACTCATGGTTCATTGGGATAAACCATCGGACCAAGTCTCGATATACGACATGTACTGGTCTCAACGGATTTGACTAACCGACCCGTGTTAGCAAATCTTGACCAGGAACTATGTTTGATAATATTCATATAGCAGTGACACTTCCCAATGTCAATTACAAACTAACTTTGTAACTGTGTACTGCATTATATATTATCGGGCCTTTGTCTAATATATACATATCACTAACCCACATTTAGTTTCAATCTAATCGTAATCAGATCGAATACGTATATAAGAACAAGAGGTGCAACCATAAATAAGTAATATTATGGAATAAGGGGATGTTCGTATTCATGAATCAGACATAAATACGGCCCGGATTGGCGCTCTGAGCACCAACCCAAACACAACTGACCAGCTGTTCGATGTCAGTAATCATCTGCGACACATAGTTTTCGACAGATGTACCCTCTGACATACGCGTGCGAAAGAGCTTCTTTTGCAATTCATACTTCTGAGATCTTAGATTAGATCTATGAAGGTCTTTCAATTTCAACATCATGTTATAAGGATCCAATCTTTTAAACTGACGATAAAATTGAGGAGTCATTGCAGCAAGCATAACGGATTGAGCAGTAAAGTTATCATCTCGATGAGTCTTCCAAAGCTCATGATCAACTGGTCGCTCAAGTCCGGGCTCATGCCCGAGAGGTCTCTCTATAACATAGAGTAACTTCTCAGATCCCAGGACTATCCTGAGATTCATTTCCCAGTCTGGAAAATTGGAGCCGTTAAAGACATTCTCGCCCATGATTATGTCCCTAACCCTAATCTTTTCAGCCATCTTGATTGCTGTAGTCCAACTATCCAATCAACGATTTCGGGTACACTCAAAATGCAATGGTTACTATAGTCCAACTATATAACCAACTACAAATGGAGTAGAATTGAGTACAATCTAAATTTTCAAAGAAAGCAATAAATGATATTAGTCCAACTAATATATATATATATATAATATAATATATATATATATATATATATAAATAACGAGATATAATATAAAATAGCGCGTATTAGCGAGTATTAAACGAAATTGCAAATTTAATACTAGCCTCCCATTATTTTTCGACGAGCCTCTAACCCTCTGTTGAGTACTCGGGAAACCTAGTTTCCTAGTGGGCTAGGATCCCGTTAAATAACACACAACCTTGACTTTGGCCAACAAGCTGTATGAAACTTAACTAGGTAGATCTCTAAGATCAATTGGATCTAATCCAATTCCTAGATCCGGTAGGTGGACTTCCAAGTCCAAAACATATATCCATATATTTCCTAACATTTTCCTTTGAATCAACTAAGCCTTGGATTTGGCTCAACAAGCTTAATAATTCCAGTTAAGTGAGTGCGACCCATTGACAGTGGTAAAGCTTCGTAATCCACGTCGATGTACATAAGTGACATTGACTTTGGCCAACACGTCACAACTGCCCAAGACATGCGATGTATAACAAAGCTTTCATGGTTCAAACATATCCGCGATAGACAATGATCTTGACTTTGGCCAACAAATCAAAGTCAATCTTGGATCTTGAGAGAGAACCACTCAATGGAAGGAAAAATGCTTAATATAAAAGTGAGGGTATTTTTCGTAAATTGACAACCAATTTATTATCTTTGATTAGGTCTCATCATACACCCTTAAACATGCATTCTAAAAGCATAATAAGGCGCGATAAATTTAATAATGATATGCGGATGGATATATACAAGTTGTTCATAGAACAAATCTCTCTCTCTTCCTCTCTCCCGGTAGCATTTTACATTATTCTACCCAATTACATAACACTATAAGAAACCTCATTTATATTGAGGGGAATTGGTGAGAAGAGAATACAAATGAGATAAGGAGGTGATAGGCTGGACACGCAGGTCAAATTTCAAATAAATACCATATTTAACAACAATTTCGAAAATTGCCCCACCCAACCAACTAATATCCATCTGATATACATTATTCAACAAATACATCCAAGTATTCACACATAGCATGTTGTCAATCAATCTAATCCAATTAATTAATCTTCAATTAATGACCATCCAATGTTCATACAACGATTGGATTTACGCGATTCCAACTCGTTTTAAGAATAAATACTCAAGTAAGTATTCTTGAATTTATCGAACTACAATTTTAAATCTAATTTAAATTGTATCCAATGCTAATTCATGTTTAATTCCAAATTAAACAATTACACTTATAATAGTGCCTTTTAGACTTGGATTCCAAATCCAATCCAATCTAAATGGGTCTCAAAGGCACAATTAGCATCCATGCTAATTCAATTAAGTCCAATGGGCTTTTAATTATTCTTTAGGCATGGACTTTGGCCATTACGATCAAACCCAAAACCCAAATGCCAATGCCATTTAGGAATCACCCTATGCCAAAAATCAATTTTGGCCCATTAGACCCAATTAAAGTAATAAAGGCCCAAAGTCATATTTTGGACTTTTATGGAAATGTTTAGGCCCAATTGGATCCAACCCAATTGTCCAAAACCAAACTTGGCCCAACCAAGCCCATTAGCCCAAATAATACAAATTAGATTAATATATTATTCCAATTCACATTAATCCAATTAAAGTGTAATTAACACATTAATCAATTAATCTAATATTTCCAAAACATTAATTAATCTATTAATCAGATTAACATTCCAATTCATGTCAATACAAATTGAAGCAAATCAATTCATCTACAAACAGGCACTCAAGCAATAGCAAGAATAACATTCAATTTTGATTTCAATCTAATTAAATCAACATTAACATTCATTTCAGCATTTTAACATATCCAATTGTCAAATTCACAAAAAAAGCACCATGAGAATTAATCTAGGGTTCATGTTCGGCCAAGGTATAAAAATTAAGGAAAATTTTGATCCAATCAATTTTCACAAATCCAACAATGTATAACTCTAAGTCATCATCATCCAACATTAACCAAACACTCAATTTAGAAATTTACATGCCCAGCAAAATCCCAAATTAAAGTTCATAAACCCTAGAATTCAAATCACATTTAGGAGGCTCTAGATACCATTGTTAGTGTCCTACACATGCCACAAATCTCTAATATGATTTGTTGTGTGAATAATTCTATTGGAGTTGCAAAAATACTCACATTGATTGGTTGAGAAATTTGAAAATTTCTTGAAATGATGAAGCTCCAAGCTTTGATTTGTTGGTTTTGGATCTTGGGTGAGTTTTTCCATATCACCTTCAATACTCTCAGAGTGCTAGCTTTCTCACTTTTTGAAGGCAAAATTTGTTCCAAGAGAGAGCAAGAATCGTACAAAATGATAGAGGAAGAAGAGATGAATAGTGACTTCCAAATTGGTTTGTTTGTGTAGTAAAGTGCCCATTTATAATAGACAACTACTCACATTACATGTCAAACAATGATTAAGTCAATGGGTCTACACACTACTTTAAAAATTCAAATTTTAGTTGGCTTACACACAACACACAACTTAGCTCGGACATCAGGGTTTCTTTAATTCCAAATTAAAGAATTTCCCGTTGCTTAAATAATTAAATCCAATTTAATTAAATAATTATGATCTAGCAAAATTATTGCGATAGTTGCTTAAGAAAATTAATTCCCAAATTAATTCGTTTTCCCAATCGAATTAAATCCAATTTTAATTTCGTATTGAAATCCAATTCATTACTATATCCGATATAGTATTTTAGCCCAAATAAATAAATTAAATAGAAAAATCTAATTTAACTATTAATTTATTTAATCGTTAATCCAAATTAAATCGGAGTTATCCTCGTCTAGACGAATTTAAATACCTATAAATTCTTACCGCAATGAATCCCAGATTAATTTTTCTTTCCTCATAATAATCCTAGATGAATTCTATTCGAGTGAAATGTCATTGGGGAATCGTTGGGAACGACCAAAAGAGATCCTGGATATGTGGGCAGTAAATCATCGATTGTCGGACTAGATCCGACACGTGCGTACCCCGTACCCACGTGCTCACTGTTAGACAGTTATGACCCATAGCATCACTATTTTGTAAATGATATTGTATTATTGTACAAAATTAACTATGTAGTAATGAAATTGCCTTTTACCGTTTTGTAATTTATTTACTTTGATATAAATGGTAAGAGTCCCTATGATTAGTTCCGGATTGTGATGATATGAGACGGTATCAATCCATAAAGGTTTAATCATTAAATATCCCTAGTCGTAGTATTATCGAGATTGGACATCGATAATGCGGAATAGACTAGTACTGCACTTGTGCATGTTGTGAGGGCACAACGGCATAGTTCTCATATATTTAAGTATAGGATACTTATGCAAGTGCGGTAGGAGGTTGTGTTTTACCGATGGTACGGAAAACAGCTTCGCTCTGGATAGACCCCGCGGAATCCCATTGGTAGTATGTCTGCGTGTCTATGGGAGTCCGCTTCAGGGTAGGTGCATATGATCTTAACCTGAGACTTGCATCGCTAGTACTTACGACAATCGGTAAACTTTAGTTTTGGTGGTCCAGGGCTTTAACGGGTTCTGTGTACACCTCTTCTGGATTTATCGAGAATCGTAGTGTATTGGGTGTGATGTCAAGATGGAAGTATCACTTCAGACATATGGAGATGATGATCGCGAGGGATACAGAACTAGTACTCTATAATGGTTGCAACCATCGGGATAATATGACTAGGTCAGGATTATCCGATTCAAAGAGACTGGTTGCTTGATGTCCGATATGTGTATCGTACGGGGCAGACACATCTCCAGCCCCAGGCCTTACATGTGATCATCCGATACTGGTTCGATATACACTATACTACGGTATACTACGCCTGTTATAGATCTTATATTCCAATAAGAATATTTCTGGAGAATTGGGTAGGCATGGCGTTTTGCTAGAGGCTAACCTTGTCTTGTAAATCGGTAAAAACGTAGTACTTGGTACGTACGTATTCAGATAATCTGACGGCCGTATTTACTGCCAACATATCCAGAGATCTCTTGGGTCGCTTCCCGAAGATTCACCAATGACGTATGATTCAAACTCGATTAATCTTAGATTAATTACGGAGAGACTTTATCTTGGATAAAGTACTATACATAGAGAGAGAACGATTAATTTGGAATTAATCGTAAAATTATTATATTCGATATAATAATCGAAATTCGATTTCGACGCGAAATTAAAATTAGATTTTATTTCGGGCAAATGAGTTAATTTAGAATTAATTCGTTAGCGACGTAAATAATAATTTCGCTAGGCGCAATTATTTATTTAAATTCGATTTAATTAACGTCGCGACGTAAGTTCGGTATTTCGGAAATATCGAACCCGAACGCGTGAGTGCACGTGGGCCCACTTTCATTTGGAAACGTGTGGGGCCCACATGACACATGCCATATTATGCATTATTTATTCTAATGCATTGCATGGAGATAGTGTACAATGCACTCAATGGTTTTGCATGGAAATTGAGTGTTTGACACTCTAAGCCATTGCATGATTTGTGTCATAAGTTTATTATTAATTTAATAAATATTATGGCATAAATATAAATTGATTTTTTGTAACAAAAATCATTCAACTTTTCTCTCTCACATTGCCGAAACTTGCAAGCAGTTTTGGCTCTCCTTTCTTCAATTTTTGTGGCAAGATTTGAAGAAGTTGTGCATTCAAAATCACAACAAAGGCTAGCACCTTCAAGGGATCATACATAGGTGATATGGGAAACTAATCCTTGAGCTTGGAAGGATCAAACTCGACTTGGAGTCCCTCTTTTCTTCTTGGCCGAGAGCTTCACTGCACAAGGGAGGAGTTTTCGCATCATCTAAGCATCCATTTTCAAGTATTGTGAGTATGATTCCGCCATACTTCAATTTATTCATTCATGTATTTATATATTTTGCTTGTTCTTGTTGATCTTGGGGCTTGGTTATTTTTTCCAACAATGGTATCATTGAGCTTAAAGAGCATGCAAATATATTAGGATGTTATTTGGGGAAAATTGTATGAAGCATGATTTGATGAGTTTGCTTGATTAAATATGCTTAGATGTATGTTATTTAGATTATACATCATCAATTTCATGGAAAATAAATTGGATTAATTTTTCCAACCCAAATGAGGCTTGGCCGAATACATGCAAGCATATGGACTAGATGATTTTTTAATTTTAAGACATTAGATGACTTGAAACAATATGGAATGATGATTTGTAACTCGATTGGATTGAAAACGAAATCGGAACCATTTTAATCACCTTGGCCGAATGCTTGATGGAGGATTAGGGACTTGATTTTTTGATTAAATAATGTTGGACATATATTTAAGATAAAAATATGATTAATGGATTAATTTGATATTTTGGGAATATTGATTTAAAGGATTAATCATGATAATACACTTTAATTAATTAAGTTATAAAATTTGGAATTTTAAAATTTGGTTAGTTGGGCTTAATTTTGAATTGGGCCTAAAACTATTATATTTGGACATAATGGGCTTGGTTGGGCCAAGTAGATTTGGACCATTTGGATTGGATCCAAAATGGGCCTAAATCACACCATTTAAGCCCAAATGTAATAAATGGGCTTTTATGTTTAATTGGGCCTTATGGGCTTGATATTGATTTTATGGCATATGAGGGTGATTCCTTATTGGGCTTGGTAATTGGGTTTGACCCATACATTGACCAAAACCCAAGCCTAAAGAAATCAATTGAAAGCCCATCGGACTTTAATTAAACGGACATTAGATGTTAGTTGGGCTTTGAGACCCGATTGTATTAGATTTGGAATCTAAGTTATAAAAGCACAATAAAAGTGTAAATATTTAATTTAGAATTAAATAATAGGATTAGTATTGAATACGACTTAAATTGGATTTAACGAGTAGTTCGATATAATTCGTGAATTCATACTATAAGTATTTATTCTCAAATTGAGTTGGACTCGCGCAAATGCAAACAATTGTTTGAACATTGTATTGTCACCTAATTAAAGACTAATTAATTGGATTTGATTGGTTGTATAACATGCCTTGAATGAATGAATGTGGATGTGATGTATGAATAGTGTATATCGGATGGATATTAGAAGGGAAGGGTAATTTTAGAAATTATTGTAAATTTAGAATTTATAAATTGGACCTGCGTGTCCAGCCTTTCTCTTATTGTCTCTTTGTATTCTCTTCTCACCTAATTCCCCTCAATGTAAATGAGGTTTCTCTTATTGTATTATGTAATTGGGTAAGAGTAGAATAGTGCTAGCGGGGAGAGGAAAGGGAGTGATTTGTTCTAGGAACAAGTTGTTGTTCATATCCATCCGTATATCGCTATTACTTTACTTTACGCGCTTTATGATGTTTTAGAAGCATGCTTAAGGGTATGATGATGAGACCTAACAAAGATAAATTAATTGGTTGCCAATTACGCGAAAAATCCCTCAAACAATATTAAGCGATTTTCCTTCCGTTGAATGATTCTTTCTCAAGATCCGAAATTGGCATTGGTTTGTTGGCCAAAGTCAAGACCTTTGTCAATTGAGGATGTGTTTGAATCATGAGAGTTTTGTTCCACATCGGTGTCCTGTCCAAGTTGTGATTTGTTGGCCAAAGTCAAGATCACTTCTTGTCCATCGACATTGATTACGAAACTTTCCTCCTCGTCAATGGGTCCCGCTTAACTGGAATCATTAGGTTTGTTGTGCCAAAGCCAAGGCTTAGTTGATTCAGAGGAAATGGTTAGGAAAATGTATTGGATGCATTGACATATGTATATGTTTCGGACTTAGATGTCCACCTACCGGATCTAGGAATTGGATGGGATCCAATTGATCTTCGAGATCTACCTAGTTAAATATCATACAATTTGTTGGCCAAAGTCAAGGTTGTGTGTTATTTAACGGGATCCTAGCCCACTAGGAAATTGGATTTCCCGAGTACTCAACAGAGGGTTAGAGACTTGCAGAAAATAGTGGGAGGCTAGTATTGAATTTGCAATTATCGTTCAGATACTTAGCTTTACGCGCTTACACAACTTATTTCGTCAATATTTACACATTAGTTGGACTAATACAATGTTATTTTTTTTATGTAACAGTTTGACTGTACCCACATATCGTTAACTAGATAATTAGATTATCGTAGTTAAGATGGCAAACAAAGGAAATGTCCGTGACATAATCATGGGTGATAATGTGTTCAAGGGCACCAACTTCGCCGACTGGGAAATGAACCTAAGGATAGTCCTTGGGGCGGAGAGGATACTGTATACGATACAAAAACCTCTCGGGCCTAAGCCCACTGAGCCACTTGAGCTGGAGTTATGGAAAACTCACAGTGATGATTGTGACACGGCTCAGTCGATCATGCTTGCTTCAATGACTCAACACTTTCGCCGCCAGAATAGGGACTTGGATCCTTATAATATGATGGCAAGATTGCAAGATCTTCACCGCACTAATAAGCGGATGGCGAGGTACGAGTTAGTGAAGAAAATCTTTCGCTCCCGTATGACTGATGGTAGTTCTGTTGAGGTCCATGGGACTCAAATGATAGCCGATATTGATGAATTGGCTAATATGGGTATAGTCTTGGAGGCTGAGCTGTCTATAGATGTACTTCTACAGTCACTACCCGATACTTGGAAACAGATTGTCATCAACTACAAATTGATGAATTCGGATGATACTCTTGGAGAGTTATTATCGATTCTCAAGGAGTCAGAGAAAGAGCTTCTGAAAGGCAACAAGCGCGAGGCGCACTTTGCATCAACATCTCAAACGCCGAAAGCTGGGCTCAAGGCAACTGGGGGTGTTAAGAAGAAAAAGCATAGAAACAAAGGCAAGGCCAAGTCAACAAAGGCTTCTGGGAAGCCAAGGGACAAGTCTCAAGATGTTTGCCTGAAATGCGGCAAGAAAGGTCACTGGAAGCGTGACTGCCGCATGAACAAGGGACACAAGGAGGACATACAGGCGGGCAAGGCACCGGCCTCAGGTATGTTTGTTATTGAGATAAATATGACTACTTCTAGTCTTAATAAAAATTGGATTTTTGATTCTGGCTGTGGTTCTCATATTTGTACTGATGTGCAGGATCTGCATGATAGCAGGAGACTGGCTTCGGGGGAGGTAGATCTACGAGTTGGAAATGGAACTTCTGTTGCTGTTTTGGCCGTAGGCACTTTTGTTTTGGAACTGCCCTCGGGGCATGTACTTAAACTAAATGACTGTTATTTTGTTCCTAGTTTAACTAGGAATATTATTTCTGTATCTTTGTTAACCCAGTATGGGTACACTTTTGTATTTAAAAACACCAGGTGTTATTTATATAAAGATGATGCAGAAATTTGCACTGCCGATGCAAATAATGGTCTTTATATTTTGAATATAAATAAATCTCCAAAACGTAAAATAACAAACAAAAGGCTCAAAATGAGTAATCCAAAGGAAGAAACTTATTTGTGGCATTGTCGTCTGGGACACATCAACAAGACTCGCATATCCACACTTTCGAAGAGTGGGTACTTGGACGGATTTGATCCAAATTCATATGACGTCTGCGAATCTTGTTTATTAGGCAAAATGCCTAAATCACCTTTTAGTGGTAAAGGTGAACGCGCCACTGAACTGTTAGCCCTCGTTCATAGTGACGTTTGTGGGCCCATGTCTAGCCAGGCTAGAGGTGGATATCGATACTTCGTAACCTTTACGGATGATGCATCGCGTTATGGTTATGTGTATCTAATGATGCACAAGTCGGAAACTTTTGAGAAATTCAAAGAGTTTCGACACGAAGTTGAAAAACAAACAGGCAAGAGTATTAAGACATTACGGTCGGACCGTGGTGGCGAATACTTAAGTAATGAGTTTCAAGATTACTTGAAAGAATATGGTATTCTTTCACAATGGACTCCTCCTGGAACACCACAATTAAATGGTGTGTCTGAACGGAGAAACCGTACCTTGCTTGACATGGTAAGGTCGATGATGAGTCGCACTGAGCTACCTATATCCTTCTGGGGACATGCATTAGAAAGTGCAATTCTTATTTTGAATAGGGTTCCGTCAAAGTCTGTTGAACAGACTCCGTATGAGATATGGACAGGAAAGAAACCAGGTTTCTCATTCCTGAAGATTTGGGGTTGCTGGGCATACGTCAAACGTTTGGAAGGTACCAAACTTGAACCCAAATCAGATAAATGCCTATTTGTTGGATATCCTAGGGAAACCAAAGGATATTACTTCTATTACCCACAAGAGAACAAAGTATTTGTTGCTCTACATGCGGTTTTCCTTGAGAAGGAATTCCTAAATGCAGTGTTTAGTGGGAGGAAAGTAGAACTCGATGAAAGTCGTAGTGATACTGTTCCTGGCAATGAATCGAGAACGGAACATGAACAGTCCATCCAGGATGAGACTGAACCACAATCTTCAATTACACAAGGACTACGTAGGTCGGAGAGAGTCAGGGTAATACCTGAGAGGTATGGATTCCTGATCTCACCTCATGTAGATATTAATCTTATTGAGGATACTGAACCGGCTACGTATGAGGAAGCGATACAAGGTATCGAATCCACTTTATGGCAAGAGGCCATGAAGGCCGAAATGGATTCCATGTATACCAACCAAGTTTGGACACTAGTTGATGCACCAGAAGGCGTAAAGCCTATTGGATGCAAATGGGTCTTCAAGAAGAAGACCGACATGGATGGCAACGTACAAACGTACAAAGCTAGGCTCGTAGCGAAGGGGTATCGTCAACAACTTGGAGTTGATTATGACGAAACTTTCTCACCCGTTGCCATGATTAAATCCATTCGGATAATGCTTGCGATAGCTGCATATTACGATTACGAAATATGGCAGATGGACGTTAAAACCGCTTTCCTTAACGGAAACCTGTTGGAGGATGTTTATATGCAACAACCTGACGGTTTTATCGCACCAAGACTTGCAAACAAGGTTTGTAAGTTAAATCGGTCCATTTATGGACTGAAGCAAGCATCGAGGTCATGGAACCAACGTTTTGATGAGGTCATAAAAGAATATGATTTCATTCAAAACGTAGATGATCCTTGTGTATATAAGAAGGTTAGTGGGAGTGCACTGACTTTTATTGTCCTTTATGTCGACGATGTATTGCTTATAGGCAATGACATTCCCATGTTAACGTCGGTGAAAGCTTGGCTTTCATTGAAATTCTCCATGAAAGATCTGGGAGAAGCAGCTTTTATTCTAGGAATAAAGATCTACAGGGATAGATCTAGAAGGCTACTTGGACTCTCCCAGAGTACATATATTGATAAAGTGTTGAAGAGATTCAACATGGATCAGTCCAAGAGGGGACTGTTGCCAACATCACATGGCGTCTATCTATCTAGGGACATGTGTCCTAAAACACAAGATGAGAGAGACAACATGAGTCGGACTCCGTTCGCCTCGGCAGTTGGATCGATCATGTATGCCATGATATGTACACGACCTGATGTGTCCTATGCTTTGAGCATGTGTAGTCGATATCAGGCCGATCCAGGAAAGGATCACTGGATGGCGGTTAAGAGTATCCTTAGGTATCTTAAGAGAACTAAGGATGTTTTCTTAATCTATGGAGATGGAGAACTTGAGGTATCTGGGTATACCGATGCAAGTTTCCAAACCGACAGAGACGACTTCAAGTCGCAAACCGGGTACATATTTTGCTTGAATAACGGAGCAGTGAGCTGGAAATCTTCCAAGCAAGATACTGTTGCCGATTCAACAACTGAAGCGGAGTACATTGCAGCAGCTGAAGCAGCAAAGGAAGCGGTTTGGATCCGAAAATTCCTAGTTGGATTAGGAGTAGTTCCATTAGCAGCTGAGCCCGTTTATTGTATTGTGACAATAGCGGGGCCATAGCGCAGGCTAAGGAACCAAGGTCTCATCAACGATCCAAACATGTTCTTCGACGATTCCATCTGATTCGAGAGATCATACATCGTGGCGATGTGAAGATCGAAAAGATCGCATCAGAGGACAACATTGCAGATCCGCTGACGAAAATAATTCCTCGGGAAAAGTTTGAGCGACACATACATAGTTCAGGTATTAGATGCTTGAGTGACTGGCTATAGGCCAAGTGGGAGATTGTTAGACAGTTATGACCCATAGCGTCACTATTTTGTAAATGATATTGTATTATTGTACAAAATTAACTATGTAGTAATGAAATTGCCTTTTACCGTTTTGTAATTTATTTACTTTGATATAAATGGTAAGAGTCCCTATGATTAGTTCCGGATTGTGATGATATGAGACGGTATCAATCCATAAAGGTTTAATCATTAAATATCCCTAGTCGTAGTATTATCGAGATTGGACATCGATAATGCGGAATAGACTAGTACTGCACTTGTGCATGTTGTGAGGGCACAACGGCATAGTTCTCATATATTTAAGTATAGGATACTTATGCAAGTGCGGTAGGAGGTTGTGTTTTACCGATGGTACGGAAAAGCTTCGCTCTGGATAGACCCCGCGGAATCCCATTGGTAGTATGTCTGCGTGTCTATGGGAGTCCGCTTCAGGGTAGGTGCATATGATCTTAACCTGAGACTTGCATCGCTAGTACTTACGACAATCGGTAAACTTTAGTTTTGGTGGTCCAGGGCTTTAACGGGTTCTGTGTACACCTCTTCTGGATTTATCGAGAATCGTAGTGTATTGGGTGTGATGTCAAGATGGAAGTATCACTTCAGACATATGATGAGATGATGATCGAGGGATAGTACAGAACTAGTACTCTATAATGGTTGCAACCATCGGGATAATATGACTAGGTCAGGATTATCCGATTCAAAGAGACTGGTTGCTTGATGTCCGATATGTGTATCGTACGGGGCAGACACATCTCCAGCCCCAGGCCTTACATGTGATCATCCGATACTGGTTCGATATACACTATACTACGGTATACTACGCCTGTTATAGATCTTATATTCCAATAAGAATATTTCTGGAGAATTGGGTAGGCATGGCGTTTTGCTAGAGGCTAACCTTGTCTTGTAAATCGGTAAAAACGTAGTACTTGGTACGTACGTATTCAGATAATCTGACGGCCGTATTTACTGCCAACATATCCAGAGATCTCTTGGGTCGCTTCCCGAAGATTCACCAATGACGTATGATTCAAACTCGATTAATCTTGGATTAATTACGGAGAGACTTTATCTTGGATAAAGTACTATACATAGAGAGAGAACGATTAATTTGGAATTAATCGTAAAATTATTATATTCGATATAATAATCGAAATTCGATTTCGACGCGAAATTAAAATTAGATTTTAATTCGGGCAAACGAGTTAATTTAGAATTAATTCGTTAGCGACGTAAATAATAATTTCGCTAGGCGCAATTATTTATTTAAATTCGATTTAATTAACGTCGCGACGTAAGTTCGGTATTTCGGAAATATCGAACCCGAACGCGTGAGTGCACGTGGGCCCACTTTCATTTGGAAACGTGTGGGGCCCACATGACACATGTCATATTATGCATTATTTAATTCTAATGCATTGCATGGAGATAGTGTACAATGCACTCAATGGTTTTGCATGGAAATTGAGTGTTTGACACTCTAAGCCATTGCATGATTTGTGTCATAAGTTTATTATTAATTTAATAAATATTATGGCATAAATATAAATTGATTTTTTGTAACAAAAATCATTCAACTTTTCTCTCTCACATTGCCGAAACTTGCAAGCAGTTTTTGGCTCTCTTTTCTTCAATTTTTGTGGCAAGATTTGAAGAAGTTGTGCATTCAAAATCACAACAAAGGCTAGCACCTTCAAGGGATCATACATAGGTGATATGGGAAGCTAATCCTTGAGCTTGGAAGGATCAAACTCGACTTGGAGTCCCTCTTTTCTTCTTGGCCGAGAGCTTCACTGCACAAGGGAGGAGTTTTCGCATCATCTAAGCATCCATTTTCAAGTATTGTGAGTATGATTCCGCCATACTTCAATTTATTCATTCATGTATTTATATATTTTGCTTGTTCTTGTTGATCTTGGGGCTTGGTTATTTTTCCAACACTCACGATTTACAAGAACATGGTTGGCTTCTTAGCAAGCACCGTGTCTACCCAATTCTTCTCCTAAATATCCACCGAGGAATATTATCTGTATCAGGCGTAGTTACAATATATTTAGGTAATACGATCCAGTATCGAATGTCACATGCTAGGCCTAGGGCTGGCTCTATGTCTGCCCCGACGAAGCATATATCGGATCCCGCGTAAACTAGTCTCTGTATCGGATATCATGACTAGTCATATTAATCCCGATGCTGGCAGCATTTAAGAAGTACTAGAAATACCGTATCATGTGTGACCATCATCTCCTATGACTGAATGATACCTTATCTTGACATCACACCCAATACACTTTGATTCTCACATAAACCCAGCAGAGGCATACACAGAACTATTAAAGCTCCGGACGACCAATACCAAAGTAAACTGATTGTCGCAAGTATAGCGAATGCAAGTCTCAGGTTAAAGATCACATAAAACTACAGTGATTCAGATTCCCATAGACAATAGTCATAATACTAATGGGACTCTGAGGGGTCTATCCAGAGTGAAGATGTTCCCGTCAACGGCTAATAGAACCTCTTATCACACTTGCATAAGTATCCAATACCTAAACATATGAGAACTATGCCGTTAGCTTCCTAACGCGCACATGGATACTAGTCTATTTTCGATTACCGATGTCCACTCTCGATAATACTACGACTAGAAGATTTTAATGATTAAAACGTTCGTGGATTATACTGTCCAATCTTATTAATATCCGATTTTAAACCATATGGACTTTTATCATTATATAATATATATATAATATATAATATATATAATATATCCAAGTAATCCAATTACAATTGATTAAAATAACAATTTCCTTTTTTGTCACATAGTTAATTTGTACAAAAACACCATGTTTCTTTATAAATAGTGATTCTATGGGTCATAATTGTCCAACACTTCAAAAATTTAGCCGATAAGGTCTTTGTAAACGATCAGCTAGGTTCTCTGCGGATGCTATCTGCGTGAACAAACCCTCTCCTTTCTGCATTGTCTCCCTAATGAGATGATATTTTCTCCTATATCTTTCCCCTCTTGTGGCTTATTGGTTGCTTGGAATTTTCCACTGTACCACTATATCGCAATAAAGTATGGGTGATTTATTCATATCTGGAACAACTTTTAGATCTCACAAGAACTTCAGGATCCATACTACTTCTTTAGTTGCTTCGCAAGTTGATATATATTCAGCCTCCATGGTGGAGTTGTTGGAGTTGGTGCTTGAAGTGTTGGGTTTTCTAGGTCAAACCAAGATCATATTAAGCATAAAATGGTGTGAATAAACAAAGTAAAGTAGCGGAAATACTCACTTTGATCGGCTTGGATGTTGGTGTAGAGTTCAAAACTTTTGCCTCCATGGAAGTTGCTCCAAGCTTCTCATTTGATGTATGTTGAGCTTCCAAGCTTGTCATTGAATTCCAAACTCATGGATAGGTTTCCCTAACACATTTGAATGACTCATTGTGTGTGCTAGCACTTAGAAAAAATTGCAACAATTTTTTCTTGTTCTTTGATGAATTTGGCCAAGCCAAATTGGGAGAGAAAATGTTGCATTTGGGCGTGAAAATGAGAGAGAGAAGAAAGAAGTGAATGTTGACTTGTAATTTGATTTCCAAAATCTAAAATAATGATATACCAAATATTTGATAATAAGTCATTCACTTTTCAAGTTTGAGTGTTTAGTAAGTCATCACCTACTCACCAAATACCATCACCAAAAAGGCAATTAAAGTGACAAGTGATGTGACTTGTGTGGGCCCCACTTGAATTCAAAATCCGAGTGGGACCGCAAACACATTCCAGGCTCGGGTTCGTTAATTCCGAATTAACGAATTTTCCGTTGCGATGTAATTAAATCAAATTTAATTAAATAATTATTCCTAGCAAAATTACTATTCACGTCGCTCGCGAATTAATTCTAAATTAATTCTTTCGCCCGAATTAAAATCCAATTTTAATTCTGTTATGAAATCTAATTTCATTTAATATATCAAATATATTATTTTATCGATTAATTCCGAATTAATTGTTCTCTCTCTATAAATTGAATTTTATCCCAGATAAAATTCTCCATAATTAATCCTATATTAATTTTCTATCTCTTCCAATTAATCCAAGATTAATTATGTTCGAGTCATACGTCATCCGTGAATCTTCGGGAAGCGACCCATGAGATCTCTGGATATGTTGGCAGTAAATCTGGTCATCAGAATATCCGAATACGTGCGTACTTAGTACCACGTTCTTACCGATTTACAAGACATGATTGGCTTCTAGCAAAGCAACATGCCTACCCAATTCTCCAGAAATATTCTTTTAGGAATATGTAATCTATGTCAGGCGTAGTATACGTAGAATTGCGTATTGTGATCCAGTATCGAATGTCACATGCTAGGCCTGTGGCTGGAATTGTGTCTGCCCCGTACGAAGTATATATCAGATCTCTGGTAACTAGTCTCTATAATAAGATAATCATGACCTAGTCATATTATCCCGATGACTGCAGTACTAAAGAGTACTAGTTCCATATCCTGCGTGATCATCATCTTCATATGACTATAGTGATATTTCCATCTTGACATCACACCCAATACACTACGATTCTCAGTATACCCAGAAGAGGCGTACACAGAACCTGTTAAAGCCCCAGACGACCAAAACCAAAGTATATTGATTGTCACAAGTATTAGCGATGCAAGTCTCAGGTTAAGACCAAATACATTTACCCTGATTCGGATTCCCATAGACATATAGTCATACTACCAATGGGATTCCGAGGGGTCTATCCAGAGCGAAGCTGTTCCCGTACCATCGGTAAACATAACATCCTATCACACTTGCATAAGTATCCAATACTTAAATATATGAGAACTATGTCGTTATGCTCTCACAACGCGCACAAGTGCAATACTAGTCTATTCCGCATTATCGATGTCCAGTCTCGATAATACTACGACTAGGGATATTTAATGATTAAACCTTAGTGGATTGATACTATCTCATATCATCTCAATCTGGAACTAATCATAAAGACTTTTATCATTTATATATCCTGGTAATCCAATTACAAATGATAAAAGAGCAATTTCCTTTGTCACATAGTTAATTTGTACAACAACACCATGTTCTGTACAAATAGTGATGCTATGGGTCATAATTGTCCAACATGAAGTGTCAATCCGAATTGTATATTTTATTATTTATTAATAAAATAACTAGATTTTCATTTCATACCTTATTAATGGTATTGTCATTATGCGTATTAGATTGATGTATGATATGCTAAGAATGACATCGACCTTTGTCCGGGCAAGGATCTCTCCAGTTCTCATATTTTCAGGCTCTTCATGCATTTTCTCATTAGTTTTAGCCCCCGCTGTCTAGAATGTCGTCTGATTTGCCATAGTGTTGATCATATTTTGTAATTGTTCTACTAATTTGCTCATGGTGGTTTTAAGTTGGTCCATACGAGAGCTATCATTGCTGGCCATTTATGAATCTGCTAACTGGTTCTTGTCTAGTATGTCTTCCTCTCTGACCCAATACGTCGCTATGATGGCTTTATTCACAAAAGGGTTAGTATGATGCATGTATTCATGTGATGCATGAAATACAAGGTTAGTTCACGCAACATATATTCTCCCAACCTTATCTCTCCCGCACACGTGGTAAGTCAATATCTGCCATAAGTTTGGCTCAGTTTGTGCACCATCAAGGGGTACACAAACTCATTCTCTCAACATTGGATACTTTGGTTCCTTTTCCATCGTTAAAAAACAAATACCGCCTATTTATAGCATGACTAAGCCTAATATAGAGATCAAGCCATTGTCTAAAAATTACAAATCAAAACTTCGGTAATCATGATTATTTGAGGATGGGCCAGGAAAAATTTAGGAATGTTCACGTGGGTTAAAGGGAGGCGTATCGTTGCTTTAGCATATTTGAACCTTAACTAAATAATCTTGGTCCAACGGGGTGGTCAACAAGTTGTCCTATGGACGTTTCAAAGTAATTGGCCCAATTATCTTTTCATGCAGAATTGTCCTAGTTGAAAAGGCCTAACAAGATTACATACCCTTATAAGATGGTCGATCCACTTCAAACGGTTAGGGCCCAAACACAAGCAATATGAAGGTTTATTCTTAGGGGAAAACAACTATAGTCTCACATATAGGCTCATTGGAGTTAGGATTAGGCTCTCATTGGCGAAGGTTTGTCTATAACTAGGTCTCCTCATCCAAGGGTTTGAACGACCAATGAACGCGTCTTTTTTATACCTCAAAGGTACGTGCCAACGAGTGATGGGTATCATCACATAGCGATCCACCGCCTTGAGTGAAAGTGATTTCACGATATGCAACACCACGAGGGTTTAACAAAGTATGCCAAAGGAATAAAAACATGATTCATCTCAATCTTGCCATAGATACTACAAGATATTTTTTTCGAGGCCAATTATCTATCCCTAGTGGAGTCGCCATATGTAGGAACAAAGTAGGGTTTACCACTATGCCTATGACATCGGTGACCACGATACTGTTGAGCTCACAGCTCATAGAGAATACAGATTAGCCCACGAGGACTAACCAGAGAATAAAGGAGTCGTCACCCAGTATATGATAGTGGGAATGATTTAAAGCCACACTACACCCCTCGCAATGTTCGACCTTAAGTCCGTGATCCACATGTCTTATAATGCAATCACACACATGTGCAGTTTTATATCACACACATCGTGATAATTTAGAGATTTACAAGATGTCCAAAAATTATCAAAGCAATAATAAAATACGGATTAAACATATCTTTCCGACCAGACTTCTTCAAAGCCAGGCCGAATAATTTTTTTTACCGGATATATATTGTCATGACCAACCAGACATACTGGATGTTTAGTTGGATTTGCTATGTAGAACAGAAAGATCATAAACACAGAGTTATGTCCAGATGACAGCTATGACAATATTAGAAATGGTTAGATCAAAAGCAAAACAGTAACAATAGTAAATAATCAATTAAATACAACAGAAACAAGATGATAAATAACCTTTTTGGTCTGTTTTCGTGTGGTACATGTAGTTATGGAATCTACGCCCGGGTTTCCATCCTATATACCATATAAACACAGATAGCCGAATGTAGCCAGTTGATTGGGCCAACTTTTTATGTGATAAATGTATGTTCGGTCGGACAAAGAGGACGTCCGGCAGAATATACAGAATCAATAAATTGGAAAATCGAATACGAAATTAAGCTTTTAGGGTCCTCAGGTCGTACCTTTAGTGTTACTTAGCTTCGAGAACACCTTTGAAAGCTTTAGGGTTATTGCTGAATCTCTTGTTGGAGTAAAGGGATTGTTACCGTGTTTTTGTGTTTTCTTGTTCTTTTTCGTTCCAAGAAGAAGTCTCATCTTTGTGTGTTTTGATCCATTTTTTTATAGTGTATAGGGTTTGGTTAACAAGGAAAATATCCATATATTCAGGAAATCAATTAAGAATGAAAGTAAGTTATTACATAAATTGGCTAAAAAGGAAAGAGATCGAATCCTTCTGTAAAACTGGAAACCCGTCGCATATTCGGCCAGACTTGGAGTATGTCCGACCGGATATTATGTTTTATGTCCGACCAAACATAGATGATGTATGGCCAGAACTTTGGGATCTCTTTCCCTTCTAGTATTAAACCTAACAACTCTCTCAAACCTTTCAAGTGTGTTCCCATAAGAGACTAATTATCGGGTTATGTATAAAAATGCAGTGTCTACAACGTTGTCAAAGATAGAGTTTAAAATTATGAATTGCTCTAGTATAAATCTGAATCGTCAACACTATGTAAATGATCAACATTATGAACCTAGTTTTTTTACATTTTTTTAATCATTTTTTAAAATTAGACTCATCATTGGTTATCGAGTCCTAGGTTCGAGTCCAGTGATGTATTTTTTATAAGAGTCTAGGACAGCCAATGGTTTTACCTGCTCCGCTTAAACTCGGGTCGGGTGGTTTGACGGTAGAGTTTTACATACACATATTCTCATATGTAGGTGTCCGCATGAAATTTTCATGCAGATGTACGATATTGTACATGAACAATACCGTGCAATTTATCTTTGTTCGATATTGTACATGTATAATGCTATACATCCGTATGAAAAATCTGTGCTCCAAACTAGAGAACATTTATGTATATGTATATATGTACAAGTTAGTTTAATTGATAAAATCTCTTCAATATAAATAAGACATCTCAATTCAAATCCCTGTGGAAATTGTGCGCCCATCCCCACAGGTTAAAACTTATATAAGTACAATTGAGTATCTGTATAATTATAAATATTATATAAGCCATGAAATTCATTTAACTAACTGACAATTTTTTTTAGTATGTGGATAAAGTTTATATTTAATTTTTTATCTCCGCATTTCCCTCCATATTGAAATTCTAATGATAAACTAAATAAAACTATTTGAAAATCACCACGTCAGGCTGATTGGGGGCAAACTAACTGACGATTTAATGACATAATCTGCTCTTAATTCCATATAATCGAAGTTGACTGCCTAGTATTGGTGGATAAAATAAAGCGAGTCCTAGATCCTGGAAACACAAATGGGTTGAAAAATCTTCCATTTCAATCAAAATTGTCCATTGGTTCACAATTGGGATTTGGGACCATTTCAATTATTTGTGAGCTTACAAAGATAGAAATTTGATACCATCTATGAATAAAATTACTTTATTTAATTTATATTTATCTTCACTAACATGTTAGTTATGGATATATTTATCTACATAGGTTAGCATTCATTATTAAATAATTAGATGATATAATTTTTTAGTAAAGATGTTGATGGTGATTTTCAGTCCTGAGGAAATCTGAAACCCGACGAGGGGTATAATGGGGTTTGCACATAACAGATGGTCCAAGGTCCTTATGAGGATGAGAGATCAGATGAATGGCCCGAGCCCGTAGTGCTGAGAAACACCCTAGGGCAGAATCAGATGAGGAGGATAGGTTGGGATACCGACCCGACCTGATGAAAAAGATAGCAGATCTGATTACACTTGAGCATCTATGAATGCCGACCCGATGTGGTCTGTTACTACCGACCCGACCTGATAAAAGAAGCTAGGTCAAATTCGGCCGTAGGGAGAACATTAGTACCAGATTCTGAAATCAGACCCAGTGTCAGACTCCTAAGTCAGAACGTCAGTAGATCAGGCTTTGAATTCATAAACTTCAACACCAAACTCTGAAAGAATCAGACTCCGAACTAAGTGCCATATTAGTCTATGAAATCAGAATCGACTCAGTAGGTAATACCTGGTAAAAGAAGCAATGAAGAGAGTCAGCTCAGCATCATTCACCTCGGCACACTGACCCAGGGGTTTTAGGCCAGGGCTGTGGTATCATGTGCTTATATATGAATGACGTAAGCCCTACATGAAAGTTTACTCCTCCGTAAGGCTGGTATGACGGGAGTTGGTCAGAGACTTTCCTTCTGATACATGGAACAACGTGGGGGTGGTAGAATTACAGAATGTCACATGGGAAGAAAGTGTTACAGAAGATAAAGATGGGAATGGTGACTTTTGCTGACAGAGCGTGGTTGATTCAGAAGACCAGAGCTATTGTTTGCAGAGTAGTTGGGGAAAATGAGCATGGATGACAGTGATAGGCTGACGTGTGTTGACGTCACGGGTTGATGTAATAGTAGATTTGAGAGCCTATATAAGGGGGATGAAGGCTCAGATTTAAGATTAGCATTTTTTTACATTCCATCACTTATAAAAAAGCTCTAAAAAACTTAGTGATAGAGAGAGAAAGTTGGTCAGTCTTGACCCTAGTTCATAATAAAATTTCTTTTTTATGCTCCCTTGGACGTAGGTTGGAGCCACTCTTCGCCGAACCACGTTAATCATTTGTTTTCTCTGTGATTTTTTGTTTGCTTACTAAATTTGACTTGGTTCCCAACTAACCAAATAAATTCACTACTTGAAGGAGGTTTGTTCGATGAGTAGATTTCCTACCCCTAAAACAAAAAACAACCATCAACACAAGGGATAATCTTTTAATCCCAATTTGATAGCTCTCATCTCTTCTGTAATGCTACAATTATTTACATCATCTAATGAATAAAAAAACAAGAAAAATACTATAGCAATTTGATAGTTATTTTGAGAGGTTGTTGCCTCATTAGCCTCTCAATGACCAACATTTATGGCCGTAACAAAATTTAAATTTTTTTTTAAAAAAAAACGTTTACTTTTTAACACATCTCTAATTGAATCTACAACAACCATAAAAGGCCCTTCAATACTTCTAATTTCGATCTTTAATTATGTAAAAATACTCACATGTGAAGCATAAATATAAGCTAATACCCATTTTAACCATATCAATTTTGTTTTTATAAAAAGTTAAAACATCAATCTCAAGAAGCAAATGACTTTGCATTAGATTTAAGATATTATTGAGATTGTCAGCCAGTTCTGAAGAGGGGACGATGATTGGTCCTCTACACTCTTCCCACTTTAACTTGGGATTTGAAAGAAGGCAAAGGCATATAGACCAATTTGCAGTGAAGGCATCAAATAGAAGTGTGCAAAAGAGGGTCCATTAGAAGGCTGCCAATGGCACCACACTTCTCATTTTCAAGATTGTGGTCACATTAAAAATAAATAAATAAAATAATAGCAATTCCCCTAATTGGAAGTTGTATGGTAGAACCTGACCCACATTTCCAATTTATAAACCCAACAAATTACAAATCCCACTTTTCCAATTTGATCTTCTTCTAAAATTTCGTCCAACTTAAACAACATAATGTATTCTTCCAAGTCTAAATTGCAATTCTATCACTCCAGAAATTGCTCAAATCAATGGCCGTACAATGCTTCAGCCCACTTCAAACCAAGTTCCAAGCTTGGAAAAATGCAATTCCATTAAGAAAATTACTTCACCAAAATCTCCTCCTGCTACTACTAATAATGTTAATAGAAATTCTTTTACCAAGTCTTCATTGTCTCCATTGGCAGTGAATAGTGGAAATGATCCCAATGAGCTCAACTCTAGTACTGAAAAAATCCTGACACCAAAAGTTGGCAAGTCCAATTAAGAAACAGAAAAATGTTGGAGTTGGAGTTGCTTCAAGTTATGATTCCTCTGATAATTGAGGCTCCAGGAAGCATATCAGCAGCAAGGAGAGAACATGTTTCAATTATGCAGCAGCAAACAAAATCAAGAATTGCTCATTATGGAAGAACTAAGCCTGCCAAGTTTGAAGGAAATGTCACTGGGCATGATGCTTTAGCTAACAATATTGGTCGAGGGAAAAAGAGATGCAGTTTTATCACACCCAATTCAGGTGTGCATTTTACAAAATTTCTTTAGGTTCAGACAATTGTTTAAGGATATATAAGGATGGTCCAGCACGCGAGGCTTCCGACACTATGGGTTCGGGGGAAAATTCAATTTGTATACCGTCTTATCCTAATTTTTTTTGCAAAGAGGATGTTTTCGTGACTCGAACCTGTGACTTGGAGGTCACAATGAAGTAATCTTATCGTTACACCAAGACTCAACCTTTATTTAAGGATATATAGCGTCAAATTTAGTGCGCTAGCCAGGGACTTTGTTTGTATATTTTCATTTGATAAAATTTTTATATTGTTTGTGCAGATCCTATTTATGTTGCTTACCATGATGAAGAATGGGGAGTTCCTATACATGATGACAAGTATTAATTTCAAAAATTCCATTATTTCAAACAATTATTTTTGATAATTTTCCCCTTCATAATAATGTGTCATTTTATTTGCTATTGTTTTATGCAGATTATTGTTTGAGTTGCTGACTGCTGACTGCTGACTGCTGCACAAGTTGGATCAGATTGGACTTCTGTTTTGAAGAAGTGCCAAGTATTCAGGTGGGTGTGATTAGAAAACAAAAAAAAAAAAAAATTAATCTCAAAGTACTTTAAGCCGCTTCACTCTTTATAGAATCAAAAGTTTATTTTCTTCCAGAGAAGCATTTTCAGGTTTTGATGCAGAAGCTGTAGCTAAATTCACTGGAAAAAAAGGTCACATCATT